>LJIJ01006026.1:0-10375 GCA_001718145.1 Orchesella cincta
TAGGAACTTCCTTTGGTTACGCGGATTTCCCAGGACTATTTTAGCATTGATCGTCACTGACGCAGGTATTCTAACGATTTCGGACAAAATGGAAA
Organism: Orchesella cincta; assembly: GCA_001718145.1. Classification (NCBI taxonomy): domain Eukaryota; kingdom Metazoa; phylum Arthropoda; class Collembola; order Entomobryomorpha; family Orchesellidae; genus Orchesella; species Orchesella cincta. Next base: position 96 of record LJIJ01006026.1, read on the forward strand.
GGCGCAGCTTGCGATTCTAGACAGGCGCAGAAGTGCTTCGCAAGAAGTTGATTTTCTTTACGGGTGCGGGACTATTTTGGCTCTCAGCGGTGATGCTCTTCGCGCAAAATTACTTGCATCTCTCGTGAGTGGCGTGCTGATGACTAGGACGTGCCTTTGTTCCGTTGCAAACCGGGAGATGCGCGCAGAGCTTTCTGAATTTTCGGAGACTGATATTTTTCTGCCCCTATTTTTTCGAGCCAGTGGGGAGGGTGCCTACTGCCACAACGCGTGGGCCAGTGTCACTATTTGCGCTTCGTCTTCACTCCTGGCGAACGGAGAAGAGGGCTTGAAATAGGTTGAGCCCCCGACACCCTAACTCTTCGATATACCCCACTGTTCTGAACCAATGTGGTTTGCGCATTTCCTACGCCGGAAATGATCTTGTCGCTGTTCCCCAACAAAGTTTCAGTCTGTTTCGGCACTGAGGAGTAATAAACGTTTGAGTTTGTCTGACTCTGAATTGAACCGTTTGGAAGGGACGCAGTTTGATGCCGTTGTTACTTCCACGTTGTTATTATTATGGCTAGTTGCTGAGCTAGCGCTGGTTGTGCCGTTGTTGGCTCCACCACTTCGCTGTTGTGGTAAGGGAGATGACTTTATGGGTGACAACGAGAAGCCTTTATACTGTCCAAAAAAGTCCGGCTGCTCGCCACTTGACCTGGTGGAGCGCCGTTTTGTCCGCTATGGTTTTGTTGCTGCCGTAGGAGAAGAAATGTCAACTGACCTAAACCCACCACCATTCGAAGATGGTTTGTTTTCCTCGTTGGGACCTGAAACAGGGGTAAACATTATTATTGTAACTCTCCCATAACTAAAGAACTTTATGACGTGAATGAATGAATATAATACCTGTTGTCCTTAAACGCTTGTAGTGTAATAATACTGTAACACAATTTCTTGAAATAATCTCCAGCGTAGTAAATATAAAATGTGGATGATGGCAATCAACGGAATAAATCCTAGGAATGTTACGTAAAGTATCTTGAAGAACTTGGATGTACCTGAAACATTAAGAATGATCAAATCAGATATAGTTAAAAAAAGTTATACAAGTTTGTTGATTGATATGAATGCATTCACTTTTCAACGTACCATATGGGTCAACTGCGGGTCCACTGTCAATCGATCCACCATAACCACTGCTTCACAATAATGACCACCGTAGCCGTCCTCACAATGACAATTTCCTTGCTGTTGCAAACTCCTCGGCCACTGCAATCATGAGCACAAACGGGATACTTCGCTCCAAGAATAGAATCCACTGCTACACACTTTTGGTTGACACACATCTACAATCAAACATTTAAAATTGTAAGTTCATATCCAAACAAATCACACTTAATTAAACTTGATAAACTCCTTTTTATTATGATCATGCATGAATGCAATGCATGCATGCTGTCGTGCAGTAAGCAAGCTCGTAGAAAAGCCTGACTGTGATAATGAATCAAAAGGATGACTGACTCAAAAACACTTCTTAGTTCGGATTTGATCATCTGCAGTTGATACATATATTCAACTGTGGAATGGAAATCTTCAATTGTCCATCTAGCAATGTCCGATTGCCTAATTTTATTGATTTTTCTCCAAGTCTTGAAATAAAGAAACATCGTGTTTCCAGCTTAAAATTCAAGACGAACCCACAGCTACAAGACATGCAATGCGGACTTAAAGTATGAAGGAAGAATAGCCACAGTCTAATTTAATATCTGCAGTCCGCATGTAGCATTCAGCACTTCAGTCAGTAATCCAATTAAGACCAGATGTATGTTAATAGAACTTAGGTAGGACACAAAATCTTTAATTCTAATCGTAAACATGCTTTCCATGCAAATCTGCAATAGTGGTCTAATACATTCAGGGAAAGGAATTGCAACTGTATGTAATGCTGAACGTTATTTGCCATAGAAAGAATGAGGAAAGTAAGTACATTTGGTGTAGTATAAAATCATCTAAAAGTCAGTGCATTTCGATACGTATTATGTATAGTACATATGTACAGGCTCCCGTATAATGCATGTTCTTGGGTTAATATGCAAATGAATTAATTAAAGTAGCTTCTACTAATGGAATGAAGAAATGGGTTTCTACCTTGTTATCACCACATTTGGCTCCGTCAGGCACCATTCCTGGGTTGATATCACTCAAACCGAAATCTACGATTACTGAGCGACAGGGATGAATCTTGCCTCCAGCGTTCACAAAGAAGCTGGCCAGAATTGAGACAGACTCGTAGCCAAACTCCAACTTCACTCTCATTTTGGCAGTGTAGAATGCACACTTGACCCCTATTATCAGGTTTAAAACAGTAATACTCTGGAATGCATGGTTTAGGTCGATGGGTGCTGTACAAAATATCCAAATTAACAGTTTGTACACGACCATATCACCTTACAACAATTGCATTCATGATAATATGTTTAAATGATAACTAGGGACGTCAAGTGGGCCATTTTCCACTGCCACTTGACACAGTGAAAGTTGGCAGTTAGGCTACGAGTCCGTCTCAATTCTGGAACAGCTCTTTGTGAACGCTGGAGGCAAGTTCGAATCGCGACTCGTCAGTAACTCGTACGAATTTCGCCCGGTCTTAGTGAGTGATACTCAAGACCGAGGAATGCGTGCTCTGACGGAGCCAAAATGGTTGGTGATAACAAGGTAGACAACCCATTCTTCATTCATTATAGACGTACTCTTAATTAATTCGATTTGCATATATACCCGCGGGAGAGAGCGTGTTGATACGGATCCTCAGTTGTGCAGCTCACCATACACTAAATACCGCTATCGAAATGACTTTTAGATCGATTTCTATATACACCAAGTTATTGTTATATCTTTCCCTCATTCTTTTCCTTGCAAATTAGACGTTGTTAGCATTACATTACACTCATCATTTCCCGGATATTATTACGGACATATTGACAGATTTGCCATGAAAGCATGTAGCTGATTAGAATGAAAGTGTTTGTACCTACCTTAAGTTCTATTAAGCATACATTTGCGTTTAATTTTGATTAGCTGCTCAATGCCGCTGAATGGCTTACATGGCGCGACTGCAGATATTAAATTAGGACTGTGGCTATTTCCCTTTCATACTTCGTAAGTCCGCCATGCATGTCCTGATCTCTGCTGTGGGTCGTCTTGAATGTTTAAGCTGGAACACGAGTTTCTTATATTTCAGGCTGTAAAGGAAAAATCAATAAAATTAGGCAAATCGCGACATGCTAGAATGGCAATTGAATACTTTCCTTCCAGCAGGGGTTCAGTTGGAATAGTGTATTAACTGCAGATATGATCCAAATCCCTAGAAGTGTGTTTCTTGAGTCAAGTCATCTTTGATTCCATTTTACAAGATGCAAAGGCTTTCTACGAGCTTGTTTACTCGCACGACCCGCATGCATCATCTGGCATTGATGCTGATGATCATAATAAAAAGGAGTTTATCCAAGTTTATTAATGTGATTAATTAAATTGGAATGAACCTTTACAATTTACTCTGTTTGACCTTGCTAGCTTTGATCCGCCCTCCTTGTGCTCATCAATAATGACCGCACTTCTCCTCCCACCTCACCATTAGTTCTGACCACATCCAAAGTATCGCCACTCTACAAGCCCGGATTCCTCCATCTCTCTCGGCGCCGCGAGCAAAGCTCACCCTCGGTATCTCGTGGTCAGATTGCAGTGGCGAGGAGTTCTGCTGAAACCAGCCAATAAGTAAAGAATTCGTTCACTCGTGAGGCGCTACCTGCATCGTACCCGATCTGCTTTCCTTCTAGTTTCTCTCGCTCAGCTCTCACCTGTGATCTTAGCTCTCACAGTGGATTCTCGACGTAACCCCCTCCCGCTATCTGACAGCCTCCTGTCCCCTCGAGGTCAAGTCCTCCTCCGCCTACTCGGGATCGTCCACCACTCTGACGCATACTGCTATCATGGCATTCTATCAGTACCAATTCACTCACCAAACTCATGTATATCTACTCATAACTCTTCTTTTTTAACTATCATCCGTATAACCTTGAATCCATTCCTTCACATTGTTTCAACCCGCTCAGCACACTCTCTCTCACTCTTCTCTAGATCCACGTAACATCCTAGGCAATTAATTCGTGATTGCCATCTCCACATTTTATATTTAGCTACGCTGTGAGATATTTCAGAAATGTGTTACAGTGTATTAGCACTACAGCGTTTAGGGATAACAGTATTCGTCAATCATTCATTCATGTATAAGTTCTTTATTATCAGGATTGGAGTTACAATGAATAATGTTACCACTATTTCCAGCGTCCCAACCGAGGAAACAAACATCTTCGAATGGTGGTGGGTTTTAGGTCAGTTGACATTTCTTCTCTACGGCACAACAAAACCATAGCGGACAAACGCGCTCACCAGGTCAAGGTGGCGAGCAGCCGGACTTTTTTTGGCAGTTATAAAGTTCTCGTTGTCACCCATAAAGTCATCTCCCTTACCACACAGCGGAGTGGTGGAGCCAACAACGGCACAACCAGCGCTAGCTCAGCAACTACCCATAATAATAACAACGTGGAAGTAACAACGGCATCAACTGCGTCCCTACCAAACGGTTCAATTCAGAGTCAGACAAACTCAAACGTTTATTACTCCTCAGTGCCGAAACAGACTGAAACTTTGTTGGCGGAACAGCGACAAGTCATTTCGCGTAGGAAATCCCGCAAACCACTTTGGTTCAGAACAGTGGTGGTAATCGAAGCGTTCTAGGTGTGTCAGGGGCTCAACCTATTTCAAGCCCTCTTCCTGTTTCGCCAGGAAGTGAAGACGAAAGCGCAAACAGTGACACTCCACTATATGAAAATACAGGGGCAGAAAAATCGTCTCCGAAAATTCAGAAGCTTGCGCAGTCTCCGAGTTTGCAACGGACAAAGGCACGTCCTATGTCCAGTCCAGACGCACTCAACGAAATGAAGAAATTTGGCGGAAAAGCATCACCGGCTGGAGAGCCTAATAGCCCAACGAGTAAAGAAAGAATCAACTTTTGGAAGCACTTCTGCCTGTCTAGAATCGCAGCTGCCTTTCCATTTGTCCGAAATTCGTTTAGAATATCTGGGTCCAGTGACGATAATGCTAAAAATAGTCCTGGGAAATCCAACAAGGGTTTTCCTAAACATAGAGGAACTCTGGAAATTTCAAAACCAATTCTTCAGACTGATTTTGATAAGAACTCAACATTGCAACCAGTTACACCAACAGGGCAACATGATCAAGTGGATTCTCCCTGCTATGCTAATTTACCAGCTCAGCAACAGCATCAAGAATCTATTTAAAAAGCCGGCCTTGAAAAATGCAGATAGAATTAAAGCTGCAAGTCCACCACCTTCCACCGGGTCCATTTCTAAACCAATTCCAAAAAGTTCAGAGGCTCACAGTATGATTCAGCCTAGCAGTAATAGGAATTCCGTTCATAATTCCAATCCAAATTATAATTCATTACGTCGACCAAGGCCTTCCATGCCTCCACCAAAGCCTCCAGAAGCACCTCCTCCACCTCCACCACTTACATGTCATCGAGTTTCAGCGATGCAAAATCCAAGTTTCTCCAAAGCTCGACTCCCCCACCCGTGCCACCTCCAAATGATGCTGTAACCTCTCGAGCATCCCAAGCCCTAAAGGAATTCGTTCTTCCATTACACGATTCACGTTTGGGAACAGAAGTCGAAGCGCATCACCATCATCATCATCATCAATTAAGCCACCACCAACTACTAATTACTCACCAAACAACAATACAACACCAACGCTGTTTAAGGCACCTATTGCCCAAGTCGAAGAGCTGAGTTCCCCATGCTCTCCTCCTGGTAGTGCCAGCAAAAAGGATAAGGAGAATATTTACGACACTATTGATGAAGGAATGGTTACGGTGGCTTTGAAAAAGTCTAATGGGCTTAAGAAGAAGGACTCTTGCGAAGGCTCTTCATCAGGGATTCTAGTCCAACACAAGGCAAAAAGTCGAATGGAGGAAGCTCAGAAAGATAGAAACATTATCCACTGGAAGTTCCGAATCAAATAATGGAGGCCTTCTTTCCGAAATTATTTCTGAAATTCAGTCGCGCAACAAAGAATCCATTTACAACTCAGTCGATCGTCGCAAAAAGAAACGGGAGAAGAAGGCTGCGGCCAGCGTCTGCTGCATTGTTTGCGTCAATTAAGCAAGAACAAAGCAAACCTGAAATTACACCGAAACCCAGCTTATCAACTTTGTCTGCCAGTCGAAAAAATTCCGGGAGTAATTTGCTAGCTTCTTCTTCTTCAACCAGCCCAAGAGAGGCTAGCTCCTCCTCCTCACCGAATTCATCTCTCGCTACGTGAGTCCTTTGACTAACCAGTCATTCTCATTTTACAAGAAGCCAGTAGGGCCGTCTTCAACACCGCCAGGAAAGCTGGATGAGGCAGAGAAGCCAAAAGTGGTATTAAATCCCACCGTAGTCAATCCCCCCGTTTCTACAACATCTTCTAGTCGCCCATCATCATTTACGTCACTCGCATCCGCAAAGTCTACTCCATCTTCGACGATTACTCCTCCCAAGCCAATATTTCTAACACTTTTTTCTCGCTCCTCCGTATCTCCTCGGTTGTAACAAGTAACAGTAGTACTGCCCCAGTCGTCACCAAGCCCGTTCGCACAAGTGGGACAGGTGCAAGTGGCAGTGCCTTGCCTACTGCTAATGTTGCAACTAGTGCAGCAAAGCCAACGTGTGCGGTAAATGTGTACCAAAGGTCACTACATCACCAAGCTATGTGGCAAAAATTAATTACTTTTCGAATCTCACACAAGCATCCAATACGCCAATGAAGCCTATTAATTCTATCCCTGCGCCATCAAAAGAGAACGCAGCCAAAGAGATTATTTACGCTCCAAGTAATGTGGACCTAAGTGGGGATGATTCAAGAGGAAATGGAGGAAGCCACTACGCTGCAACAATCCGGCGTTCTAGGCCCGTTTACTACAAACAACAAGATCTGGAATCTGATCTCAATGATGCCAACAGTAATCCTGTGACTGACAACAACACCACACTAGCAATAAGCAGGGAACACTTGGAGGAAACCGTTAGGGATTTATGGGAGTTTAGGTAGAAAAGTGGCCACACCAGTCATTCGAAGTAACAGCATTGAGAAAGAAAAACAGGAAGCACGAGCAAGGTCGCGATCAAGAGAAAGTACACCTGACACAAGTACCACCGCTAGCTCTGTACGAAAATGAAACGACGGGAAGTAGTGGAGGAGAAAGTGGCATCCCTCAAGTTGCGCTACAGCACATTTAATCCTTATCTCAATCGACCTCTCTACTTGTCTCCCCAACTACCTTCCGTCCGTTTCATCTTTCCTACAGAAGCCTAGCGGTAGGTACTTGTGTAGGTTTACTTTCTTTATCGCGACCATTCTCCGTGCTTCCTTTTTTCTCTTTCAATGCTCGATTACTTCGAATGCTTGTGCCACTTATCCCTCTACCTCCTTAAACTCCCATAAATTCCCTAACGGTTTCCTCCCAAGGTCTCCCTGCATATTGCTACGTGTGGTGTTGACGCAGTCCACAGGATTACCGTTCCGCCATCATACTGAGATTCAGATTCCAATCTTTGGTGTTTAGTAAACGGCCTAGAATCGCGCGGTGATTGTGCAGCGTAGTCGCTTCCTCCATCTTCCCTCTTGAATCATCCGCCATTAGGCGTCCACATTTACTTGGAGCACGAAATAATCTACTTGACGCTGCGTTCATCTGATTCCCCGATGCGCAGGATAGAATTAATATGCTTCATTGGCGATACACTTGGATGCTTCGTGTGAATTCCGAAAAGTAACATTGAATTTTTCGCACATAGCTTCTTACCGTATGACCTTTCGGTACAACCATTTACCGCACACGTTGGGCATTTGCGCCTTGCCACTAGCTTGCAACTATTAGCATAGCAAGGCACTGCCACTTGCACCGTCACTTGTGCAACCGGCTTTCGGGGTGACGACTGGGCAGTACTACTGATACTTGTACAACCCGGAGGAGATACGGAGGAGCGAGAAAAAGTCATTAGAAAATATTGGCTTTGAGGAGTAATCGTCGAAGATGGAGTAGAACTTTGCGGATGCGATGACCGTAAACGACTGATGGCCGACTAAAGAGTTGTAGAAACGGCCACCGCCACCGGATCACTACAGTGCATCTATCACCACTTTTGCCTTACTCGCCTCATCCAGCTTCTCTGGCGGCGCGTGCGTGAAGACGGCCCTACTGGCTTCTTGCTAAATCCGAAATACTCGCGTTAGTTCAAAGGACTCTACGTAAGCACAGAGATTCTGTGAGAGAGAGTCAGCCTCCTCTTGGGCTGGCTTGAAGAAGAAGAAGCCTAAGCAGAATTACTCACCGTAATTTCCTTCTGACTGTCAACCAAAAGTCTGATCAGATGCTGGTTTCGGGTGGTAATTCACAGGTTTCCTTTTTCTTGGCTTAAATTGACGCAAACACACAATCTGCAAGGACGTCTGCCGCCCACCTTCTTCTCCGTTTCTTTTTTGGCACTCGACTCCTGTCCACGTTGTAAGGATTCTTTGTAATTGCCGCGACTCGAATTTCAAAATAATTTCTGAAGAACACTCGCTAGCCTCCATTATTCTATTCGACACTCTCCACCGGTAATTTTCTCAGCTTTTCTGACGCTTCCTCACATTCGACCTTTTGCCCCTTCGTGCTTGTACCTAGAATTCCTCATGCATTAAAAACCTATCGCAAGCAGTCCTGTTCTTAAGCCCATTCAGTACTTTCTCCAAGCCACTCTAACCCAGTCCTTCATCAATAGATGTCTAAATATCTCCTATCCTTTATGCTCGCATCTACCCAGTGACGAGAGCAATGGAAACTCAGCTCTTTGCACGTGTGGCGCAAAGTGCCTTAAACCAGCGTTGGCTGTCTTATGTTTTTGCGTGATCTAATTAGTAGTTCCGTTGTCGCTTAATTGATGATCGCCCCTATCATGCATACCGCTGCCTCTCACTTTCTCTACTCTCTCAAACCTGCAAACTCGTTAATGGCATAGAACAATTCCTTTACGGCGCTGGAATGCTCGAGAGGTTACAGCATCATTTGAGGTGCACGTGGGACGAGCTTACTGGAAATACTTGATTTTGATCCCTAAACCTCATGACATGTAAGAGCCGGACGTTAGACGTGCGTCCTGGAGCTTTAGTGCGAGGCATGGAAGCCTGGTCGACGCTATATGAATTAATAATTTATCCTGGCACCAATTAATGAACAGAGGACATCACCATTCTACTTCTGTCATCGCGTGACATCATACTCGTTGACTCTCTCCTGAAAACTTCTTGAACTTGGTTTAAAACTCACGTGGACGAGTGTCGCGACAGTGCCCTGTGCCATCGTTTGCAGCTTCCCCTAATTCTATCTAGCATCTTCTCCAACGCCCGTTTTTTAATAGATTCTTGATGCTGTTGCTAGAGCTCCGGACAATTACCATAATCAGCACCGACCTGAATCCACCCCTTTGATCATCGCTGCCCTGCTCCTCGCGCTGTAGTGACCTACACTGGTTCTTCCCACCTGCAATGCTTGATTTTTATCAAAATCTCACGCTCTGAAAATTCACGGCACCTGATTTCTTGACAATTTCCAGAGTTCCTCTCATGATTTAGAAAACCCTTCTTGGAATTTCCAGGATCATTTCAGCTTCATCCACTGACCCACGATATTCCTAAAACGAATTCCGGACAAATGAAACGCAGCTCGATTCTACGCAACGCAGAGTGCTTTCAAAAGTTGATTCTTTCTTTACCGTTGTGCTATTAGGCTTCTCCAGCCGGTACGCTTTTCCGCCCAAATCCTTTCATTTCGTTGATTGCGTCGGGACCTGCGACATAGGTCACCGTGCCTTTGTCCGTCTGCTAAACTCGGAGACGCGCCAACCTTTGAATTTTCGGAGACGATTCTTTCTGCCCCCTGATACTTTTCACTTAATGGCAGTGTCATGTTTGCGCTTTCTCTCAGCTTCCTGATGCACCAACGAGAAGAGGCTTGAAATAGGTGAAGCCCACGACACCCTAACGCTTCGCTTACCACACGTAGTCTGAACCATGTGCTTTGCGATCCCTACGCGAAATGAATTGTCGCTGTCCCACACAAAGTTTCAGTCCTGTTCGCGCACTGAGACATAATAAACGTTTGAGTTTTCTGACTCATGCATTGACCGTTTCAG
>LJIJ01006027.1:0-10373 GCA_001718145.1 Orchesella cincta
AACGGTTGTCGGAAACGGTTGCGTTTCGTTTATGTTTCACCTTCTGTTTCCTGAAAATTCTGAAACGAAAAAAAACGAACAGAAATAAACGTTTTCACCTCGGAACAAACAGAAAACAAACGTTTAAACGTTATTTTCTGTTTTTTGGAGACTAAATTCAGCGCACAAAACTTGCTTAATGTTTCATATTTTTGTATTTTATGGGTAAAAAACGCAGTATTTTTCATTTAAATTTCTCAAATACCTGACTTTGTTGCAGTCATTTGTTAAATGTCGCCGTCAATAATAATGTTTTATACTACTCCATCATGACGGTATTAGTCATTATACAAATGATTTTTTGCCGTTTACCCGAAACCATACCACATAAAGTTGCCGGTATTTGGTTTACGGTTTTCATCAGTATTTATCTTAATCAGTTCAGTACTGATCAACTGCTGAGTTTAAGTAAGAAACATACTGATTGTGACAAGATGGAGTAAAACACTCTGTGAAGTTGAAAAATGGCAATTTAAAACTAGTTGAAAGTTTTGTAACTGCTAAAAGTGTCATATTATAGGTACATATATACGCATTTAAAAATAAACGTTTCGAGTTGTTCGTTTCGTTTTTCAGATAACGAAACGAAACGAAACAATTCACGACGAAAACAAAACGAAACAAAAATATGAACCGTCTCACTCTGAAAACGAAACGAAAGGTTCTGTTTACGAAACGTTTAAAACGCCGCCAGCACTTCTATCAGCATAAAAATTTACGGCGTTTTTTTAGGCTTTATTTCATTCGAAATTAAACTACCTCTTCCAAAAAAATAAAAGTTCAGTGCTTATTATGTGGATTTACGTTCACCACACCATTAATTGAGGCCACGAAATGGAATATTATGAAATACCAATTCTTGATGACGAAGTCTGCTCTTCTTGATCGCGTTGATTCGCTTCAAAAAGTGCGTCAATACGCTGGAGCAGTCGTTCACGTTCTTCAGACAATCGAATTCGTTGGGCAACTTCCGGAACGACCGAATCCACGGAAAGCCTTACACGCCTTGTTGACTAAACGACAAGCCAGAACGTCTTACGTGGAAACCGAGGGCCCATGCATGCCAAAACCTGATTTAAGAATACAAATACAAAGATTTAACTTGATTTCACTCCCAGTTTTACCATGACTATTCCTAGTACCTTTGGAAACAGTATCGAAGGTTTCTTTGACTCAAGCAGCATGTTCCAATTTGGGCAGGTATTTATTACCGTCTGAAAGTCAACAGGTGGCAGACGTCCAAAAATTTCTTCCCACATCTGAAAAAAAGGTTTAAGAAGTTAGTAAACTATTAGTCATGTAAGAAGTTTCTACAAGCTACTATGTGTAGCCAATGTTCTCCTTTGTTTTTAAATTAAGAAATACCTCAGGTGGAAGCGTTGGAACAGCTTTATCCAAGTGTTCTGCCTCGTCTCCATTGCAATCAGGAGTTTTTACTGATAGACCACTTGCCTCCATGGTTGTAGTTCGAGTAGTATGAATCTACCCTTGTCTGTATGATTTTGTTAGTTGAAATTTTATTTGAGATTAAATCCAAATCTACATAATAAAAACAGCTATGCTCCACCAATAGTTGGGACGTGGAAGTTGAGACTGACACGTCGCCCACAATTGATTAGTCGAGCATAATAACAATTGTATAAAGTATACTACCTGCTTCTTGACTCGTCATTATCCATCCTGCGTGATTTTGCCTATTCTCGTTCACAGGATAAAAAACAAGCTACTTTACTTGACAGTAGACAGCCAAAATTCGCACCTTACATGTACAAAAATATATTTCTTGTACAATACTCACAATCTCAATAGCTTTTAGTAGTGTTTTATTTATCACGCATGGTAATATATATATATAATACTAATGAAGTTAGTTTCATGTATTCAGAATGGATTGAGGTCTCATCTCATTGTCAATAGATAGTATGACAACACGTTATAAATAATGTAGGATGATGATTTTTTAACTGTAGAGCCTACTTTTGTATTGCCAGGATGCAAAAGATAGCCGATACATTTGTATGATGAATTTACATGCTCTCCAATTTGTGTTGTGAGGATGCCCAAATAAAGTAATGTAGCACTACAAATATCAATGTTAATAACGTTTATAAGAATGACAGTACTTTTTGTGGATGTAATGTTCGGTATAAAGCTATTCATTGCTATAACGGAGTTCAAAAAAAATGTTTAGAGCAGTAAACATTTCTCCTCCAAATGCCTACTTATGCATTTTCACTTTTAAATATTAGAGTTGATAAAAAGGATTATATGCATGAAAGTACGACCACCTAGGTGAAGATATGAACTCCTTTGTTTCTTTTTAGAACCGAACACAAAATCTTTGGAGTACAAAACTTATTTGTACTCTAAAACTCTGTTACAAACTTCTACTTTATCAGAGTGTCCAATTCGAATTGGATGGAATTAGGGGAATTCCCTTTTTAATCACAAAATATTAAAATGTTTACAATTTGACATTCTACACCTCGTAATTAAAATTCCTCGGGTATTCTCCTCCACCAAAATGGCTTTAATGGCCTGCACTTCGTCTTTGCAGTCGCTTAGCTTCTGAAAAGCATCGAGTGTTTGCCACTCTTCTTGGAAGATTCATATCCAATTCATAGGACAGTTTCATACTAGAAGCAAAACACAAATATATAAAGGTTTTTAATGATGCAGTTATAGGGTTTAAATGATTTTAAGTATCTAATAAATTACCAATGATTCCTTCCTGACTCCGGAAGTTCAACCAAAGGCTCGCATTCATTTATAGCCTTATTTTCAATCATGTTTTGCAATCGAGATTTCGCCTCCCGTACATTAGCTAAAGCTTTAGTTAGTTTAAGACGGTATGCCATGAGCTGCGGTTCCAGATTTGTTAGTACTGACCACATTTGAATCATCTGAGCATTCGTTGTTGGAGTTATTTTGGACCAGAGTGGGCCGAATGCAATGCCATATAAAGTCGCCTCCATCTTGGTTGACTTCCCGAACCTAAATAAGAGTAGCATTTGTGTGAAACCTGAGTATTTGCATTGCGAGCTATTGTTTTGTAGCAATCAAAATATATAGTTATTAAGCAACTTCTTACCTTTGTCTGCAAATCCTCCAGTTGCTGTATCTTGTTCTCCCAAGTCGCGAGTAGTTCGATGGGCGTTCCAAATGCCATACTTTCTGTTTCCTGAACGATATGAATATTAATTTCAAAAGGTGTTATCTTGTGTGCTAAGCAGTCTTGGTAGAATTGAATTAAAATTATAACTCTTAATTAACTTACAAAGAGAATTTGGCGGCTGATTTGATGATGTTGGCTTTGGGATGGTGTTTACCTTGATATATTAACGAGTTTAACCAAAATTAATTAATAGCACAGCAATTAAACCAAAATTTTAGCTGGTTCTGACTGAAAATATTCACTCTCGCAGCTAAGCAGCTGCTGAAGTACAGTATTAAAACTAGGGACGTGAAACCCCGAAACGTGGCAACTACTATGACAGTATTTTATTAGAGTATAGTATTATATTGTATTATAAAGTACGTACAAACAAGCTCACACCTTGGCTTTTGGTCAATGTGTTTTTGCTTGTTTGACTTGTACAACTAACAAAATACATTCATGCAATCGAAGGCCGTACTCTATTGTATTCATTTTGTTTTAATTACAAACGAATTCTGAATGAACAATGGCTTTTTCCTCCTAGCAATGCTAACATTCAAAGTATAGTGAAACCCCACACATGAGGGTTAGGGGTACGCTTTATACACATGTGTATAACAATTATGATGCTTCAATTATATTGTGAACTCGTTTCGTTTTGATGGTGCATCATTATATATCTTTAAGCATGCTTATACATGAAATGCGACATTTCTGACATAGTACAATTATTACAATAAATTGCCTGTGTTGTAATTCTAAAAGCTGTAAGCATTCAATTTGATGGTGTTCTGATATACTCATGTAAAGCATTATCTAAATGTTTTACGCAAGTCTCAAGAACAGTGATAGCCCTGATATAAAACGGACAATATTAACAAAATTGAAATTCAATGAATTCAATGAACTTGGCAATAGGCCAACATTTATCCAGTTTGTTTTGCAATGTCCGCTCATATGCTTTCACAAATATCATAATAAATTTTCATAAACCAATGTCAATTGTAAAAAAACTATTATTTTAATATTTTATGTACCTTTTTCATTTTTAATTGGTTTGGAAATGAATAAGTAGGTACTTTTTCATCCATATAAAATTGACAAAAAATTATGTGCGAATTCCTTACTAACTGAATTTATTATTGTCTAGTTTGAATTTGAACTTTAATTACTATGCCAACTGATTAATGATAGTCTGATTTGATTTACAATAGAGATGCATTCTTAAACGACTATTATCATAATTATTAATCGTCACGTCACGTTATTAATGAAAACCATCATAAGTTTATAAGTAACTTACTATAGCGGCCAATTTCGCTACTACATTACCAAATTAGCTGTGTTCAAGGTATTGAAAGAACGAATTTGATAAAATGCCTGATGTTTCTACATTAGCGTTTCTGGGATAATTTTTATCCATCCGTACAACATTTAGCACACATCATATTTCCGATACACTTCAGCAAAGAACTAAAAGAGTACCCACCTGACTTAAAAAACAGATTTATGATGCGTGTGTTGATGATGAACAATTATACTGAAACCTTTTATCGTTTTTACGGGCAATTCGCTTACAAAGTAATAATCGTCAATATGTGCGACATAAAATGGGCTAAAACCCACTTTCAGAATGTCATCATCCCATGCATCATAACAATGCCCTGCCTATTTAAAGACAGCTTACAATAAACTTCGTAATTCAAAACATTTAATGGGGTGTACAAGCCTTCCGTGTGACAGGCATTCACCAGAGTCAAAACTGGTATACTTTTTCTCTTGGAGAGAAAGATACGAGATAAAACTAATAACAAATTGTTGTCTCCTTGCAGATTGCATTTGAAATTTGGTCCACACGACTTAAATATACCAAGGAAAAGAGCAGAAAGCAGAACAAGATATTGAGTTGCCGAAGAGGCAGAAGGCTGAGAAGAGGAGCTGGGTGATTTGGAAGATCATGATGGCGAGAAGACAAAGCAACCAAACTAAAAAGCTGAAAAGAATAGAATTAGCCAATAAAATGCCGACGACAGCAAAAAATGACCAAGGCCACGGTAACAAGAACGATGGGTTATGCAACCAATGTACTATGAATGTTTGCATTTTCACAGTTTCTGGATAAAATTGCACAGATTGCGATGAAATTATTAGTTTAGGTAAATGTGCACCAACCAGAACTAGAGTTGATCTATCTGTACTTTTTACTACCATTCTCAACCCAGAAAGAAATAAAGTATGTAAACAATCATGCAATTTCTGTGCAATTCGCAATACAGTAATTTAATACTGAATACGCGCAGCTCCATGCTTGAATGGGATGTAGGTCAATTTATTACTCAATGAGCAGCTTTTGATGGGAGAATGCATTCTGTATTCAAAAGGCAAGAATCATGGACAGGTTTTTTCCATAGCTTTAGCCATGTACGATGTGCTTAGCTGTTCCTCATCAAACATCAGCATCATCATTATGGGAATCAAGATGATTTCATCATCATCATACTTATAACAGAACAGCCTTTTGACCATGCATAATGGTATCAAACCACTTTTTTAGAGATGACTTGCACGTCGTGCTAAAAAGTGTTCAATCCAATGCATTTGAATTCACTTTTCTTATCTTAGTGTTTCCATCATTTTGTACGTCTGAAGTTGATTCATTTATTAAACATGAATGCATTCATACGTGCAAGCTGACGCAGGTTAATTGACCTAAAATCTGGACAAGCATCATAATAAAAAATTTCGTGCAGATAACAAAATGCAATTCTGGTCCCACACACAACCTCGTTTTCTAGACAAGAAACTACCATCAGTTCAGTGTACATTGGAATCTCAGTTTCAAAGCGTCTTGATTTATTTTATCATGCTTGTATTTCATCATGGAGACTAGAGGTTTTTTCCAGTTTATAAGTTCAATATATTATATATATTTTTATCGTGCCAATTATATACATTCTGTTGTTTGTGAATGAAGTAGTCAGATTCATTGTGTGTCGATTCATTTAAGAATAAAGCACAATGGAAACGTTATGCTTGTTTCTGACGGCGCAGATGGTTTCTGGGCTTTCAAACACCTGCTAGAACAAGAATGGGAATTATCACGCAGATGCTAGACAAATCTATTCCGATTGAAACACTTCAAAAGAACTTCAACGATTCAGTGTTCCAATTAAAAACCCCAAATGGGAAGAGAATTTACTCAAAATTGGAAAACATTTTGGTGCTAAAGTGTGGCTACGCGTGTTGGCAAAAAGATGAACATTTTGACCTCAGCAATCATTTCCGATCTTTCTCTGCGAGCAAAGTTTACAACAAAATTGAAATACAACAAGAGATCGCCCAAATGGCTCAAGATATGAGTGAAGAGCGTCCGCAATGGGAATTTATCGGTGTGCCCCGTTTTGTTGATAGTGATGATGATTCCGAAAAGTCAATTTTCATTTTCCGATTCAATCATGCGTACATGGACGGTTTTTCGTATATAACGATGATGAACCACGTCACCTCTGGTTTCACATATTATTTTCACCCATTGGAATTTCGGATCCCGTTTTGGAAAACTTTCTGTTTTACACGAATGCTGTGATTTTTGGACCATATGCAGCAGTTCTCTTATTATTTAATGTATTTGATAACTCCTGGCCACAAAGAGAGTCTGGCATGTCTAACAAAACTGTCTTGAACTATTCTTGGACGAAATCAATGGACTTGGGAGTTCTAAAAACACTCAGAAAGCGGCTGAATCATCCGACAATCCCTACCATTCTCGAAAACGCGTTTGTCTCTGCAGCTCTAGAAGTTTTGGGTAGAGAACGTGTACCAAAGAAGGTGTCTAATGCGGAAGTAGTCGCTCTACTTCCTTATCCCAACATAAGTCCACAGAACCGGCTTACAGTTTTTATCTACAAAATGAACTCTCTCCAACCTGCACTTGAAAGGATAAAAACTTCAAAAAACAGAATCATGGAAAGGTCTCACAGGCCCCTGGATACCACTTTTCTCCCTAATTAAAAGGTTAATGGGAAGACATCGATGCCCTTTCAGCCTTTTTTAATGGGGAGAGGAAGCATGCCCTTTTATTTAGCAATGTACCCGTGTCAAAAACAAAGTTAGTTTTATGAACACAGCAGAAGTTGTGGATGTTCTTGCATTCACCCACAACAAACAATACAGGAATTACACTGTGTAGTCGGGTCTATGAAAACTCTGTCAAAATGACTGCAGTTGCTCTTTTCCACGTGGTTGACAGAAAAGGAGCTGGAGGATATTCATTGAAAGAATTCCACAGCTTTTGGATGAGTGGGTGGATGAATTGGGCAGTGAAGATGAAGCAGTCTAAAATGTTAGCACGGAATATTAAAATATATATTTCGAATGAAAATGGACAACATCAAAGAGTGTAAGTTACAATACAATTTGTAACAAAAATGAATGCTAAAGGGTGGATAGACCTTTTTTATTTCATAATTCAATAGGAAACGATGAACGCATATTGGTTCATTTATGATTAGTTTATTCATCTGTTAAATTGGTACATACTCCTAAAATTGGAATTGAGGGTTTAATAAAAGAAGGGAGGAAATATTACTACAGGTTTATGTGGACTTAAAATCTAAATGTTAGCGTTTTAGTGCATATCACAATATCAATCGCAGGTGTATTACATTTGTTAATGTAACAGCCTAATGTTAGTAATAATTTTAATAAGTTGGAGAATGACACATTTGCGTACTTAAGTCTAATCATAAAATCAATTGATAAGGTTCACTTTGGAACGTACCAAAGTATTATTACAATTTAAGCATCGGCACATATAAGTAAATAACCAACTGAAAGCACTCTTAAAGATGGTTTTTGTTAAGTAAAACATTGCATGTGCAATGTGTGGCAATTAACAGTAAACATAAGTAATTGCGTTTCTCGACCTATGCAAGAAGTAAGGTAATAGTCCGCATTCGAAATAATATCATTTACTTCAAGTGCCGTTTCTCGTTTTACATAGAAAAAAACTTTCCCAGCTTGAACCCAATGGGGTGCATGCATCGCAACTCTTGCCTTTCTAATCGTCCCTTCAATTTTCCACGCCAATACCATATAGTTTCAGTTGAATATTATCAGCGGTAGGGATGCATGTGGGAGAAGAAAATAGAAAGAGCACATGCACAACCAGTAAAGCAATTGGGGAAATATAAACAAAGGCCTGCAACTTCTCATTTCCATGCATAGTGATAATGAAGTAATTTATAATGACACAAAGCATCATCCCTACCACTGTCATTGTTGGAACGAAAATCTCCACGTTTTTATTGCCAGTTTCCATCAACAGCTTGGATACAAAGTACCTCTTTCGTCGTTTCCAGAATCGATTATTGAGTGTTAAATTGCCCTCGTTCAGAATTCCGGAGATTTCCAGTGGCTGATGGAATCGGTTGCCAACGAACGGTTTCCATCCATTTAGACATGAGCTTTAAACCTGCTGGTAGAAATGTCTCAAGACGGTTTCTTTGGATGTTGATAGGCATGCCGAAAGTGAGCCAGTAGTTCTCCTCTGTTTCAACTTGTAATACTTCCACGTAGGTGAGTAGCTTCCAGCATCAACAGTACGTCTATATTTGTTCCAAAGTATGCTGTAACTCCGAGAACAGGCTCGCAAGAAGGCGGCGTGATTTATGGCGGCCAGAGACCGAAAAGTGGTAGGTGACAGCAAAATAACGGAAATATTACAAATGACACAACCAATGCGTATCCTGCAAGCTCATGCAAATCAGGAATTCTGAAGGAAGTTGGGCATCCAAGTTTTTAATAACCTGTAGCTAGAGTTTCGCTCTTACACTCTGTGCAAAAGTTGCTGTGTCGTGTTCGAATGTGTAGAATGAAGCAAGAGTTAGAAAACCATCGAGGCAATTGCAAACACGTATAGTAACTTCCTCTTCATTTAGTTCCAATATCTAAGGATAAAGTATTCATGAGCCGTTACTGCGACAGAAACGCTTGTAATTTTTTAAGTAAAATGTTTATTGGATAACTTTATACACCAAATTATTGCAAATTTAGTGTAGATTATTATAAAAATTTGAAGCCTTCACTGAATGCCTTTGTATTGAATTGGTGGAAGATATTACCTAGCGTGTTCCATAACTGCTTTTCCTGACTTTTTCGTTACATTTTCACTAATATTCTTCCAGATGGTACGGAGTGCACAAATAGGTTTGTGTGGATCCTTTTTCTAAGAGTACCCTTGCTACATCGGACTGAAAACAACTCGTCCCACGTGCTGTGGTACATTTGTGGGGCTGTCCTTTTTTTCACAAAATTGACAAATTTGTGTTTATAAAGCCAGTTACTTTAAAAGCATAATGGGATTAAGTGAGTCCTGGGCAAAACAAAATTTGACCACCTTTGTATTACTGGTCTATAAAAGGAAGCCATCGGTCCTTAATACATTCGTTTAAGTAGGTTTTTAAGGGTCACAGTGCCCTCTGAATGAATGAAGATAAAACGTTCCCATTTTTAGGAGGCTGGCCAAATCAAAACTTTCTTGAAGAACGTAACTTTTGGTTTCACATTATGAACATAATCTACCTTCTTAGTGCCCGGCGCATAATAAAAAAACCTTCCTGAAACATCAGATGCGACCCAGAGGCAAGTTGGTCACGTCATCATATATGGACGTCTTTTTTCAAGGATGAACAAATGTGTTTCACACTACATTGGGTTATCCTAAATAATCATTGAGAATGAATTCCCCGTGTCTGAAGAACTAATGTTCCGGTTTCTAAAAAATCTAATGACGCCATGTCGAATTGGCGCCCATTATAAAAAGGTTTTCTATGAGGCGACGAACCCATGATAACTTTTGAACTGGATAGGTTAGGGACCTAATTCCTTTTGCATGTTTATCAAGGTTCATATCTCGACATGTTTTTGAAATCAAGTAATTTGAATTATGGGCCCCAAAGTTATAGCAGTTTCAAAAACTCATAGATGGTAACCGAAAAATACCAAATCGGAAATCCCAATTTTTCTCAAATAAAAACTAAAAATATGAAACTTTTGGCAACGGATTCGTGTTTCTACAACTCCGTTTACATATATGTCTTTCAAAATTATTGACCCTAAAGTAACGCTTTATGTATTATATATGGCTTCAAACTTTGATACCTTTACTCCTTCAGCG
>LJIJ01006028.1:0-10370 GCA_001718145.1 Orchesella cincta
CATCAGAATCGCATTGCAGATTTTATTGCCAGCAACCAAGATTGACCACTGTCGCTAGCTAAATTCGTAAAAATGTCCTGTCATTCCCAATGACTTTTAAATCATATTCAATTGTACATTGATAACTGAAATCAACTAACTTGACTGAAGTAGAAGAAAACTGAAGGACACAATCGCCAAAAATAGAACGCATATCACCTCCACCCAAAATCCAAAACAACGGGCAGTTGAAATGAAAAGAAACCACGAGGTTGTGTGTATGTCCTTTAAGATAGAAAAATTAAGCATGTTCAACTCTAAGAGGAAGTGTGTTATTGAAAAACGTTTGTTCTTTTACCTGAAGACTGTCGAACTGAGATATCAATATCGGCTCAGCTCTTGCAGACCTTATCGTGGTAAGTCCTTGAAATGACGCAGAGGCATGCGTGAAAATTGGACTTTTTGCTAATAAGAAAAATGGGATAAAGAAATTTTACCAAGTCAATTTACGCGATTTAATTATGTTTTTTCAAGACTTACTGACACCCTCAATCCTTTTTATGTTTCTAGCAGTCGCCACATAAATGCTCTGAACAAACCCCAATGCAATCAGTACAATAATTGCGGGAACAATTGTATAATAGTTGGAAATGATGACAAGGGTAAACACGCCAGCTACATTTGCGAATATAATTATCATATCGAAGAAAGTTGGCGGAAGCAACTCATCCATGGAACCCAAGTCCTTCGTGAAACGGTTCATGACTCTTCCTAATTAAAATATTTATGTAAGCAGCCTTTTTTAAGCGGGGTCAATGCATAAGATGGTAACTGGTAAGTGTATAGGTTTACCTGAAGGATTCTCATCAAAAAATTTCGAAGGAGCTCGAACCAAACTGGTGAACATTCTGTTGTGCATGTTCACACTAATTTTCATACTGTATGTAAAAAAGCCGATGGCTCTCAAAAGATTAAAAGTGATAACTCCTGCAACTAGTCCAGTAAATACGAAAATGTACGCATTTCGTCCCAAGTAGTTATCATCTCCTTCACCTTTTCCGTGTCTGGCCTCTGCGTTTGTCCTTTAAGAAAAATATCAGAAAATTAAAACTTTTCAGAATGAGGGATTTAAAGCAATATTGCGACTTAAAAATGTATACCAATATGAAAGCCAGTAGTCTGTTCCACTGAGAGCTAATTGGCACAGGATAAAGAAGGTTGTGACAATAACCAAGTATATTGGAGAGTCTGCAGTCTTCAGATATTCCCAATAAATTCCAGGACTCAATGAGCCAGTTGCTTTCTTTTCTGCGTGCAAGTTCTTGCTCTCTGCGAGTCTGACTAAATCAATAACTTCTGGCTTATCCTAAATATTAAGAAACAAAGTTATCATTTTAAATCAAAGTGATTTAGTAGAGGCATGGTCTAAATAAAACGAACCTTCTCCAGTTCTGCAATGACACTATTTTTTCTTGTCTCTCCTTCTTCATCGTCACCAGCCAACAAATTGACAAAATCTACTCCAGCATCGACAAGCTCACCGTATGTACCTTGTGCAGCCACACTGCCCTGAAAGTGTTTCACGTAATATCAGTTATTAACGAATTTTAAATAGATTTAATCAACTCGAGCAATCATAGTTTACATTATGGAGCACTGCTATATGGTCCGCCTGTGGCAAATATTGAAGTTGATGTGTCACCAGTATTCTCAGCTTCCCTGATAAATGATCCTTTATACACTTCTCGAACAAGTGCCTGCTCACTTTCGTGTCTACTGCTGACAATGGGTCATCCAACAAATAAATGTCTGCATCTTGGTACAAGCAACGGGCTAGATTCACCTAGGTAAATCATATATCATGGACATGAATTTTCATGTCATGTTCCGTTCATGATTCATGACATGAACATGAATTTTACCCTCGCTTTCTGCCCTCCGCTCAAAGATACTCCTCTTTCACCCACTATGGTCTGGTCACCAAATTCCAACTGCTTAAAATCGTCTTCTAGTGCCGCGACTTTTACTACAGCTTCATATTTATCTTTATCGAATGGACGACCAAAAAGTATGTTTTGTTTCACGTCACCCGCAAACACCCAAGGCTCTTGGGAAGCGTACGAAATTTGACCTTGGATTTGACATTTCCCATGGGCTACTGGGAGCTCTCCAAGAAAAGCATGTAGCAGTGAAGTCTAGTTCACATTAATTTCAATTTTCAAAAAACATCTAAATCTTGATGTTACAAGGTAAATATTGTTCTTTCTGATAATTAATATTAATTACCTTCCCAGACCCAACTGCGCCAGCGATTATGATAACTTTGTCTCCCTCTGCGCTTAAATTTATATCGCTCAGATTCATCTTCTCCCCGTCCAACTGAATTAAATTTGCCAAAATATTTTCATGGTCTGTCGCAGTTCATCAAGTCATTGTAAATTAATTTGCTTACGTAGCAGAAAGACAATTTATTGAAACGAAAGGACGTTTTTCAGGATTCTCTTGGAAACTATCATATTTTCACCCGGACTTTTCTTCCAGAAGTAAAAAGCTCTTAAGTAAAAAATATTAATAAATATTAAACGGATACCACATCCATTTCTATGAAGGTAGTGACAGATCTACTAAATACCTCCATTCTAGCAAGAGAAACTTTAATTTCACCCAATCCCGAAATAGCTTGTGGAATCCAATAAATCATTGACTGAACCCATTGTGAAGTAGACTGAAGATAAGAAGAATACTTTATCTGCTGTCGGCTCGTTGCCTTGAAGTACATAGGTTAGAACCGTAAGGGAAAATGACTAGCTTCAGGTTGAGTTAGTCGCTAAGCCTTGAGATGCGGTTCGTCATGTCAAGCTTGAACTCTAACCTGAAGCTAGTCATTTTCCTTACGGTTCTAACCTATGTACTTCAAGGCACGAGCGACAGCAGATAAAGTATTTTTCTTATCTTCAGTCTACTTCACAATGGTTCAGTCAATGATTTATTGGATTCCACAAGCTATTTCGGGATTGGGTGAAATTAAAGTTTCCCTTGCTAGAATGGAGGTATTTGGTAGATCTGTCACTAACTCATAGAACTGGAAGTAATCCGTTTAATATTTATTAATATTTTTTACTTAAGAGCTTTTTACTTCTGGAAGAAAAGTCCGGGGGTGAAAATATGATAGTTTCCAAGAATCCTGAAAAACGTCCTTTCGTTTCAATAAATTGTCTTTCTGCTACGTAAGCCAAATTAATTTACAATTGACTTGATGAACTGCGACAGACCATGAAAATATTTTGCAAATTTAATTCAGTTGGACAGGGGAGAAGATGAATCTGAGCGATATAAATTTAAGCGCAGAGGGAGACAAAGTTATCATAATCGCTGGCGCAGTTGGGTCTGGGAAGGTAATTAATATTAATTATCAGAAAGAACAATATTACCTTGTAACATCAAGATTTAGATGTTTTTTGAAAATTGAAATTTAATGTAAACAGACTTCACTGCTACATGCTTTTCTTGGAGAGCTCCCAGTAGCCCATGGGAAATGTCAAATCCAAGGTCAAATTTCGTACGCTTCCCAAGAGCCTTGGGTGTTTGCTGGTGACGTGAAACAAAACATACTGTTTGGTCGTCCATTCGATAAAGATAAATATGAAGCTGTAGTAAAAGTCGCGCGCACTAGAAGACGATTTTAAGCAGGGAATTTGCTGACCAGACCATAGTGGGCTGAAAGAGGAGTATCTTTGAGTGGAGGGCAGAAAGCGAGGGTAAAATTCATTTTTATGTCACGTATTATGTATCATGAACGGAACATGACATGAAATTTTCATGTCCATGATACATGATTTACTCTCTAGGTGAATCTAGCGCGTTGTTTGTACCAAGATGCAGACATTTATTTGTTGGATGACCCTTTGTCGGCCCGTAGACACAAAAGTAGCAGGCACACTTGTTCGAGAAGTGCTATAAAGGAACATTTATCGGGGAAGCTGAGAATACTGCGTGACACATCAACTTCAATATTTGCCACAGGCGGGACCATATAGCAGTGCTCCATAATGTAAACTATGATTTGCTTGAGGCAATCTGTGTAAAATTATTTAATAATCGGTATTACGTGAAACACTTTCAGGGCAGTGTGGCTGCACAAGGTACATACGGTGAGGCTTGTCGATGCTGGAGTAGATTTTGTCAATTTGTTGGCTGGTGCGATGAAAGGAAGAGACTAGAAAAAATAGTGTCATTGCAGAACCAGAGAAGGTGCGCTTTTGTTTAGGACCATGCCTCTACTAAATCACTTTGATTTGAAATGATAACTTAGTTCCTTAATATTTAGGCTAAGCCAGAAGTCATTGATTTAGTCTTGCAGAGGGAGTAAGAACTTGCCACGCAAAAAGAAAGCAACTGGCTCATTGAGTCCTGAGAATTTATTTGGGAATATCTGAAGACTGCAGACTCTCCAATTATACTTGCTTATCGTCACAACCTTCTTTATCCTGTGCCAATTAGCTCTCAGATGGAAACAGACCTACTAGGCTTTCATATTGGTATACATTTTTAAGTCGCAATATTGCTTTAAATCCCTCATTCGGAATTTTTTAATTTTCTGATATTTTTCTTCAAGGACAAACGCAGAGGCCAGACACGGAAAAGGTGAAGGAGATGATAACTACCTGGGGCGAAATGCGTACATTTTTGTATTTAGCTGGTCTAGTTGCAGGAGTATCACTTTTAATCTTTGAGAGCCATCGGCTTTTTTTACAACAGTATTGAAAATTAGTGTGTGAACATGCCACAAACAGAATGTTCACCAGTTTGGTTCGAGCTCCTTCGAAATTTTGTTGATGAGAATCTTCAGGTAAACCTATACACTTACCATCTTTATGCATTGACCCCGCTTAAAAAAGCTGCTTACATAAATATTTTAATTAGGAAGAGTCATGTGAACCGTTTCACGAAGGCACTTGGGTTCCATGGACGAGTTGCTTCGCCAACTTCTCTCGATATGATACATTATATTCGCAAATGTAGCTGCGTGCTTATCCCCTCGTTTCATCATCTTCCTCAACTATCCTATACAATTGTGCCCGCAATTATTCCTTACTGATTTCGCATTGGCGGTTTAGTTCTCATGGAGCAGTTATGTGGCCGACTTGCTAGAAAGACATAAATAAGGATGACAGCGGTGTGGAATAGTAAAGTCTTAAAAAAGCATAATTAAATCGCGTAATTGACTTGGTAAATATTTTCTTTATCCCCCTTTTCTATTATGCAAAAAAGCCAATTTTCACGCATGCCTCACGCGTCATTTCCAATACTACCTACGATTAAGGTCTGCAAGAGCTGCAGGCCCGATTCAATTGATATACTCAGTGTTCCGACAAGTCTTTCACGCCGTAAAGCATTCTCAAAGACATTTTCCATCTCCTATGATCACTAAACATATGCGAACACTTCCTCGTTTTAAAGTCTCGTAGAATAGTGCCGTATATTTTAATCTTAAAACGGGATAGTGCACACAACGCTCGCTGGTTTCTTTTCATTTCATCACTGCCGTTGTTTCTGTGCTCGATTTATTGGGTGGAGGTCGACATATGCAGTCTTCTCTACTTACCTTTTCGGAACTACTGGACGATTGATGCTCCTTCAGTCTTTTCGCTTCTATCTTCAGTCAGAGTTGGTTAGCTTGATATTCAGTGATATCATCGGTACAAGTTGAATATAATGTATAAAGTCACTGGAATGACAGCACCAATCACTTTCCCGCATTTAGGTAGTCGACAAGTCGCGCAGACTCTTTGCGGCTGGCAATAACATCTGCAATGCTCCAATTCTCGGCATGGCTTCAATTTGGTATTTGTACAACATCATCAAAGATTTTGCTGAAATATTTTTTATTGAATGCTTAAACCAGATAAATTTGAACTCTTTGCTTGTTCACTCTCGAACATTGTAACTAACATGTTGCCAAATTTTAATTAAATTCGATCGATAGTGTCTTAATAAAAAGTGCCCACCCATTATATAATTTCATCGTATTGCATGCCGTCAGTCAACGAGAAGTGCGACAATCTAATGGACGTCTGTTGACGAGCAACCCTGATCCACGTACGCAGAGGTTGAGAGCTCAAGCTCTCCATCTTGAAGCGTTCAAATAACCCCACGGGTATTTTTATGCTTAAGTTAAGTATGTTAGCATAACAATAGTCTGATCATTCGAAATCTTTTTTTAATGTTGTCGACAAAATTCCTTTTGATTTGAAAGATAAGAAACCCCCACCAATCTGGCCATCTTTAGGAGAAATCCGTTTCTCCCAAGTTTACATGGCATATGGAGAGAAAGATGTTTTGAAAGACTTGTCGTTTGAAGTCCAGAACCTGCTCGTGAAAAAAAATTGCCGTATTGTCGCGCTAAGGAACTGGTAAACAACTAAAACTTACCCTAGAATCGTGTATGTTAAGATGACGACTGTGTGTTCTTCGATTGATGAACGCTGCGCGTTAAGTGGACGCGTAAAAGAGTGCTGTATATATCCGAAGCCGCGCTATTCGGTGACTGAGCGTGGGGATATATACATCTTTGAAATAATGTGAACGGAAATGATTGGCGACTCGCGAACAGATAAGTAAGATCCTGATCTTTGTTTGAAAATGAGATAATTGGATCCTTAATGAGATCTCCCTATGAAGATTTGCTGCGAAGTTTGGTGACGGTAATCTTGATTCAGTTGTCATTTTAATTATTCTATTCGCATTCATCGTACTCCTATTAACAGAGAACTAAAATAAGAAGTCCAAATAATCCAGTACTAGGAGAGGTGTTGTTTTCCTAGGTTCTCTCCAAAGTCCCACAATCGAGCTGAGCAGCAGAGACAGATAGCACACCTAACTGGCTACCCCAAACTACGGACTGATAACCAAGTACCCATAAGAAATCGCTTGGGGCCGAAATGAAGGCGGGAACAACAGGTCATCCGGCGCTTCCCTTTTGCGTGCTCCAACGCGCAGTCACCTAAATAGTTAGGTTTCATTTGTCACGTTGTAAAAGCGCGCAAACAGAGAATTTTTTCTTTCTGCAGTTGCACCATGTGCCACAAAGCCAGCTCAAGCCAGCACTTACTATATTGTTTACATGGGTTGTTGGTTGACCGGTCATAAGTTGATACAAGTAAATACTTGAGTTTTGTGGAAGTACATCACATTGATCATTAGAGGAGTTGACTTGACTTGTGATGTTTATTTCAAATAATCAAAACAAGTAAAGCTTGATTATACTGCTCTCCTGAGACTTGTTGAACCGTTCTGTTTGTTCACCTCTCCTGAGCAAATAAAGACATCAGTAATATTGTTTGCTAAGTGCTTTCTTTTTCATCAAAATATAGTCCTTGCCCTGCTGTGTTTAAAACAGTCTACCAACCAACTCTAGGCGTTCATTGTTTTCTAGTTCATAGGTTAGGCATCGTTAACGTTTGCTTACACAATCGCTCTTGGTTAGTGAAATGACCCTGAAAATTCGGCCCCTTACGTTTAAAAGTGCGGGGCCGCAGTATCGCGCAGTCCTTAATTCAATAGTTTACGGAGCACCTTTATCTCTATTTGAAGCATGAATCAACCATGCAAGCTTCAGCGAATTGATGAATCATGTATGTTGTATAGACTACATTGTGACAAAACAATTGTCACCATAAACCATCGACTGCTTCATAATGAGGCACCTATTCTGGACAGATTAATTCCATTACTATTAGTACAGCATGGCCATATAAATCACAACACCAATAATTGAATACCTGTACCAATGCCGCGCTAACCGGCAAAATTTGGAGGAGTCAGCAACTTTGTCAGACTCCCTGAGTCCAAACCTTGATACACACCACCCTTACCGCATTAACTGAGACTTCGTCTTTTAGGGACAAACACATGCCAATCAGGTGCATATTCCAAACACTGTGCGTGTCTGGGAACGGTACTTTGCTTCGAACATTGAGTAGTACCCGAAAGTTCTGCTGCCTGGTCTAATACCTCACTGGCCTATCCTATCTGGACTGAATCGACTCGCTAATTCCTGTAAATAGTGGATCGTATATGACAGGTTCTCTCTCTCGGCTCTTTTAGGTGGAATTAACAAAGTGTTCACGCAATCCTCCAGCGTTTAGGACTCATATTGTTGCAGATGCGCGGGAGTTAAATATTCTCATTCATAGGCGCTAACCGCAACAGTTGCCCGCTAAAAATTCAAAACGACTGAAAGTAAACATTAGTCATAGCATTCAAAATCGAAACATACATTTCTATACAGTTGTGCCAACATAGGTAAACTAACATTTTCAAAAGGTGTGTTTAGCGACCGGAGAGCGCATTTCTTCGAAACAAACAAAGATGTACGTAATGCGACGAAGCCACGCACACATGTGGACCCACAGGTCGTATTTTACTAACTAAAATAACCACCAGAAAACAATATCTAGTACATCAGAATATTACTTTATAAAGCTATTAATTTCGTTTAAGGTACTGGATACCTCATCCAGAAACAATTTACGACAAAGTTTGCCGGATTCGCCTCCATTATCACACAGTAGGCCACCACCGACTGAACAGTGGCTCATGACACGATCGGAATACGTCTTTGTGGGATGAACGTCATTGATTATGGTGGATAACTGTAGATAATTATGTCTTATGCATTTTTTTTGCCTATTTGGAGCTGTGCAGGGTACAGTCTATCTAATATTGTCTTACAGATTAGGATTCACGATCATCTGCACACATTTTGCGGCAAAAATCTTATGGGATTTTGCCTGCGATGCCTTCGACCACATACTGCGACATTCATGCGGCTGATCCCTTAATCCAAGGTTGGCTGGCTGACGATAAGAAACTGGTGAAATACCCGAAATTACGCTTAGGAAATATGGCTATTTATATACGGAAGGTGCTTTCCCCTTCTCGTATGTATCTCTCCAGTTCCTAGCACATTCAAATACACTCGCGAGACCGTCGCCATCTTCAAGTGGACGGTCGCCTCCGACAGGTTGGTCCTTCTTTGCGAATGTTGCAAGAATTCTCAACGGACGACCCTGTCTTGGCCCGTTTTAGTCTCTCTAACTCTGCTTTAAGTACTAAGCATAGGAACATCAGCATTCTCCGTGTATAACTTAATGAAACCTTTACATTCTCAATCGAATTGTTGCATTCGAAGCATTCGCCAGCCGATTCCTGCAAATTCTGATAATATACTCTTAAACCAATTATTTTATTGCATGGAGCCAGTATTGTCGTCGTAACTGTCTGTGTTTCTGTCTTGCACAATTGGTTTGTGAGTCGTCTGCATCAGGATGTACCACGCTCTCGCATGGCGAAACTATTCACACACATACCTGTACACCCAGCATCTAAAGCTGCCAGACACACTTAAAACAACACGGTGTTACGAATCCTAATGCCCCACTATACATTTACTATTAAGATACTGACATGCGTACAGTTTGCTTAATAATATTAGGTCTTTGAACATTAGATAACCGATTTTTTAGAGCAAAGTCAATAACTATTGAAGACTTGTTATTTTGTGGTGAAAGATACGCACCCCAGCTGTGGTGCAGAATGCGCCGCTTCCATGTCGGACTCGAGACGCAATCTATTTAAATAATAAGTCACCTTTCCTGATCTCCAAGAAACAGCTAAATCTATTATTTCCCTTTCGACTCATCGCTTATCTGTACATCGGGCGCTGGTAATTTCTTCCACCTTTTTTCAGACTGGATTCCTTTCAAGTGTAACTTGTGGAACAAAAAACATCCATCTTCCTCCCTTCTGCTGCCATACTATCGCTTCGATTTCTTCAACTCTGTTTTTGATACAATTAGTTATTTGTCACCATAATATTACAGAGTATATCAATAGCAAAGCTTAAAGGAAGCTCCTTTACATTCTTCGGCACATACTCATACAGCTTCTAGCCCCAGGCTTGCCAGTTCGTATGAGACCATTCAACTTTTCAATTTCCTCACTCCTCAAACCCATAGTAATTATGGCAGTTTCTCAGGTACATGAACATAGAGCAAAGTTTGCTGTCTCACTAATGCTTCTTGCAGAAGCCTTTAAACAAAACCTTTCTACAGTTAGATTCGCAGCCTGTATTCTTGTGATAAAACATATCGCTGAACAGCTAACAATGTACAATACTCACATTTCGGTCAATGATAATCACATCCTGCGCTTCAATAGTCAGAAACCATTCCTAGCTCTAACTCGGCTCCTCGCCGTCCTTGCAAGCGACTGAGCTCCAGCGACTCATATTCTTTCAGCGCCGGATGGCCTTTCAAGCTAGCCTCCCAACACATCATGCACATCCACACCCAATCTAAGTGTCCTAATCCGACCATTCTGGGGGCTTG
>LJIJ01006029.1:0-10368 GCA_001718145.1 Orchesella cincta
GGCGCACAAATTTCAGTCCCCCACATAGTATGCACATCATTGCTCTAATAAGTAAGACCAGGTGAATGAAAACAAACTGAAAATCTTTTGGGGAAATGCAGAAGCAAGAGTTTAAATACAGAGGATCCTGGAGTACTAAACATCCATAGAATCCCTATAAAAAAAGAATAAACAAGGCACTGCCCGAATAGAAGGGTAAGCCAGGCTTCAAAAGAAGACCAATTTTGTCACAACGTTTGAACTGCCACAGCTTTCTGAAATTCTACAATCATTTTGATTATTCAGATCGCGTAACTTAGTTTCGATATATTTTAAAAATGATAACCCGTGGAATTAGATAGCGTTTAAACGCTACCTTAGCAATCACAACTTTTTTTTTAAATGAGATGTCTGGTTTGTTGAAGGCTTCTGAATGAAGGCGCAACCGCTTACATAGAGGTGTAAAATGTTGAGGTAGTCAAAAAGATTCCTTGCCGTGCTTTCTTTTACCATATAAAAATTTACTTCCAGACAGTAAAGGTTTGCCTAGAAGACATATATTGTGAAAATCCAGTTCCCAACAAATTCAACTTGAGTTTTTTAGTGCAAACAAAGAACATAGATTGAAGAGCCAATAATAGTATTTGAGGCAGATTCCGAAGACAACCCATTTCAGACTTGCGGGACGAAGTCTGGAACTCGTTTGCGTACACGTTCCATTTCAATGTAATATTTGGGGCAAGGAATTATACGCAGATGAGCTCGTTGAGTTGGTACGCTTGGAACATTAGGAAGTAACCATAATGAAATGTTTAATGTTTCACGGTAAGAAAAAACTTAAACTGTATACAATTGAACAACTTTTTTTTAAATTAAAACTTAAATCAAATTTTTACTGTCCGAAAAGCATTAAAATAAATTATGGTGAGTTTGATTTCATATCTTCAAGAAAGTATGTTCGGAACTGAGCCTGTGTATACTTTAACACTAGTTTTTTTCAGTTTGATAGAGAAACCATTACAGCAAGTGAAGATTTTTGTAGACGAAAAATATAGGAATGCTAATGGTATAACGTTGAAAGTAAAATGTGAGCTTTGTTAAAAAAGAAGAACTAATTTTTTGGAGAAATAGTTACATGTTAAATTAGTTTTTGATGTGGCTAAGTATTGAAACATTTTTAAAGTTTTAATTTCGGCCAAGATTTATCTTACAGTCTTGCGTCCTATGGATCCAAATGGCTAAATATTGCTGTATTGGCTACTTTAGAAAACCGCCGTAGTTGCTATAATTTGTATGTTAGAATTGAATAGATATTCGTGGTGGCCATTTTTATTTATGTGGCTCATATGTATGCATCAATATGCATGTTGAGTGCTAAATCCTGCGTTATTTTTTTTCTGTAATTCCCTTCCCTTTAGAAATTAGTGCTGACATATAAAAAGTACCATGATATTTTTTGTGTTCTTCCATAAAATTATAGCGCTACGGACATTTTTTAAGTAAGGGCCCACATGAACGGACTGTCTTCTGCATTAAAAAGATTTTCACCATTCAATTTCTAAACATGCTTTCTAAATTCCAGTGGAAATTGCTATTTGAAAATAGTTTTACTGTATCATATTTTTGGAATATAGTCAATTTCAAATTCAAAGTAAAGTCTGATTAAGTAAAAGGTTTAAACTTATATCAACATAAAGTAGATACTGTATGAAGTGAGTTGAGTGAATGTAAGAGTAGGAAAGTTAGAACTGGAAATCACATCGTTATAAAGAAAATTATGTGGTTTTGTTTTCCATTTTTGTTGCTGGTCAGAGCAATCAAATTTTAATTTGCTTTCTCCTGTTGTTAATATAACTGAACATTTACATTGTAATAAACAGACAAACTTTAATTACAGCAGTATGTATGCAATCAAAACTAACCTAGATTTTTTGTTTAAAAAGAAAACAAATAATGGAGAATTCAACTTTTTAAATCCATTTTATTTAAAAAATATTGTTAACGTAATAATAACCTTCAATCGAAGCCAGAATTTCGTATATGTTTTAAACCATTAATTTTAACTTCGGTTTGACATATAGGCTGCAGTTTAAAGAATAGATTAGAATAAAACTATATGAGATTGGTTATTTTTTAATTAACAAAAAAATTGCAAATTGTATTGGATTTTGAAGTTTTCATCTACCGAGTTATATAGAAAACTGCAATTCCATATCAAAAAAGATTAGGCCCAGCTTTGAATTTGGTTAGGTTTAGTGGTAGTTCGGTGGCCCAAAACCACGATCATTTGAAAACCTGTAGCCATAGGATAGAACATTTCCTTTCATAGATTTCTTTGGTTGTGTAATACTTTGTCATATTTTTATTTATTCATTCAAGACATTATTCTAGCGTAAAATATTGTGAAGAAGGTGGTGGTAGTTTTCAAAGAGTTCAAGAATGCATCTACATGGTGCTAGGGTGGTTTTTGACGAAGGACAATCGGATTTGGTCAAATTGATCATTTGTTTACACACAAGATTTTTATGCACCCAAACTTAGCTTTGATAAATTTCGTTAAAGTAGAAATCGACGCCTTCCGATGCGATGCAGTAAGCCTGACGATTATGTTGAAACCAGAAGTCGCAGAAAAATTTGACAGTATATCAGAGCTCTCTGTGAAATTTGATTTTTCTTTCTCTACAGATCTCTGCAAAACGGCTTCTAAAGAAAGAAATGATGACGAAACAATTGCACACACCAAGAAAATCTAAGATATAAGCATCTCATTTTACGAAATCCTCTGGCGAATTTTCACGTTTTCTGAACTTTATCTTGTTGTCTAATTAAATTTAACCTGACCTGTATACATATACATAAGTTTTAAATATTGGTAACTAATTTTGCAATTGCACTATTACACATAAATGATACAAGCTATAGATTTCTCCAAAGCATTTTTTATACGCTTTGTGTTCGAGCATCGTTTGTTTCTTCGTATTTGGAAAAGGTAGAATCAGCATAGAGAATTTGATTAGCTACATAGTACTAACTTTAAATCCTTAAAGATGCACAACAGCGGTTAATTTACTCGTCATTATGAATAAATAATACGCTTCCACCTTACTGATACTACTACGCCTCCAAAACCAGTATCCCGTTCATGAACCGCTCAATAATGGACTCAATATAAATAGTCTTCGACTCCTGATTTAACTCCCTGTAAGATCCAAAATAGAATGAAACCGGTCTGAGAGCTATTAACTTCTTTCTTTGAAATTTTTTCTGATGGGTCAAATCAATGGTGCGGAGGCTCCAATTCCGTTTCAGGGAGCTGCTGAACTCATTAACATAGGTTGCACATGGGAGTGCGACCACTAACATAACAATGCAGATCCCAGCAGCTACAAAAAGCCAATAGATTTCAAACGAAAGTAGATTGAAGCCACGAAGCGTAGACGTCATGCAGATAACAAAAATACCATATCCTAACCCCATTGTTAGCAGAACTACAAAGGAACACTCATTCCTGCCAAAGCAATGAATAATATTAAGAACCTGGTATTCTTTAATCCCAGCGAAATAGTTTCGCTTAGAAAGCCGGTCGATTTTGTGAAGCAACTTTTTGGTCATGAGCGTAATCGTAATACAACTACTTAAAATAATTAAGAATGTGCGACAAATTTCTGTCAGCCACAGAAAATATAATGTTATGATAACCAACCAGTACACGTAAGATTGAAGCCATGAATATTCTTGAGGTGGAAATATGGCAGCTAACGCTATGCATACAGGATCTACCGGAGTTCCACGTATGCTTAGAACGGCAATGAAAATCGATAGCGCGGCAGGGATTCCTCCAAACATCAGCGACATCAGGTTTAAAACAACACCAAAGTTGTCAGCCTGCTGGAAACGTACAACTCTCAGAAGCTCTAGTTCCAGGAAAATTTAAATGCAATGTGCTTCAAAACTTTAGATTGCTCAAAATTAGGCGGATTAAATGTTTTTAATACATACCTTTACCAAGCCCGCGCATCATTTCCATGAATGAAGCTTCTGGCATTGAAGTTGGTCTGGATTGAAGACGCAGTTGTTTGCAAAAACTGTATAAAAGGTTATGATAGCCGAAAAAAGTTTCTCTGATGCTTTGCTTCATGAAATAAGTATTCATCCCGAGACAATACAGGTTGACCAACAGGAAGAACAATGTAAATATCCAGTTGACCATTAAATTCAATTCCGGTTTTTGAAGAGCGTAGAGAAGCACAAACACGCAGATACCAAAAAGAAGAACCTGTGGGAAAAATCCGAAGAAATACCACGTCACACTTGGTGGAGAAAATCCGAATTGGTTGGAATTGGCATCCCATTTCACGTAGAACTTGGGTAAACGGGTCACCCGCCAAATGAGTTCATTGAGTTGGTATGCTTGAAGCGTTAAAGAAGTTGCCATATTGATTTAGGTACGAATCAGAAACGAAAATCACACTGACATTTTCTTTTAAAAAGCAATTGTATCCGTGTAGAAACTTAGAAGAGAAATAATAAACGACACGAAAAAAATTGTGGATAATGTTTTGTTGACTTTTGTTGCCCGAGGTAACCATATATTTTTGGAGATAAACAAGGTGCAACAAACGTAGCTGTACTAGTTGCAAAGCATTTCAAAACCAGACTTTTTTTATCGATTTTGAATCAAGTATTTTGTCCAAACCGAGATTCGAACCGTGACCTATTCAAGGGAAAAAATTGCCAGAATTTACGGGACAGTTGTAAGAATAAGTTATAATTCAAAACGCCAAATGGACAGACAACTTGGGTTTATGGTTGAGTGCTCTTTTCACCTACCCTTGTCTAATTATAAATAAATTCAGGGTTCGATCTTTATCAAACAAGTGCGACTCTGGTGCAGACAGCTAAAAATCCATTTTATTGATTTCAGTGATTAAAATATTAATTTTTTAAAAGCAAAATAATGTCGCAGAAAAGAATTTTTTCACTCGCAGACAATTTAAGTATTTATTTTATGGCACATTTGCTTACAAAAAATGGTTTTCTGGAGTTAAGTATTGTGAAGCAAATGATGTGTGCTTACAAGTTCCCAAAATGCATCCAAACAGGGCTAGAGGTAATTTTTTTCCCATGCCAACTTTGTAGTAGTTGTATTAGTACGTGCAATTTATTACAGTTAAAACGTTTAACCAAAATTAAGTTAAGAAATCGCTTAAAAATTACAAATCATTTATCTATTGAGTTAGGACTAAACCTTGGTAGGGGTTACGATTGAAATAGCTCTTGGTATTCAATATTCAGATTAGGTTGCAAAGTTCATTTGATTGAGTTGTAAGGATATTATCAAGCAGTGAACTTTTATTACTGTGCAATTTAGTTTATACTATTTAGTTTAGTTTATAGTATCATATAAAATGTAAGGAGCGAGTGTGTGAGAGACATACATTATAAATTGACAGAAAAAATTTGGTTGCCACCGGCTACTATCGAACCCAGCACTCTACCAATTGAGCTACAGCGGCTTATGTGGGAATGCGCTCGGATAAATCCTAGCCATTTGACATTTACACAGAACTACGTTCTCACAATATGCTCTTTCTAATAATAACACGAATTAGAAATATAATAGTTAATTACTGCACTTACAGAATGCGCTTCATTAAAAAAGAAGAACTAATATTTTTGGAGAAAATTGTATTGTAACCATGTTAAATTAAATTTTTTAAAGGAACCTCACTAATATAGGTTGCACTATATGGAGCGCGACCAGCAACATAACAATGCTGATCCCAGTCACAGCTACGAAAAGCCAATAGATTTCAAACGGAAGTAGATAGAAGCCACGAAGCGTAGACGTCATGCAGATAACAAATATCCCATACCTCAACCCCATAGTCAACAAAACTGCGAAAGTAAACTCATTCCTCCAACGCAATGGATTATAAAAAGAACCTGGTATTCACTGATCCCAACGGAATAGTTTTGCTAAGAAAGCCGTAAGATTGAAACCATGCTGAACGCTCTGGGGGTGGAAAAATGCCAGCTAACGTTAAATGTACCGGATCTACTGGAGTTCCACGTATTGTTAAAATACCAATGAAAATAGATAGCACCGCGGGGCTTCCTCCAAACCTCAACTGGTAGACAAAATAAGTATTCATCCCCAGATAATACACGCTTACTAACAAGATGAACACTGCAAATATCAAGTTCACCACTAAATTCAACTCCGGTTTTTGAAGAGCATGGAGAGACAAACACAAAGATACAAAAAAGAAGAACATGTGGAAAAAATCCGAAAAATACCCTGTCACACTGGGTGGAGAAAATTGGAATTGGTTGGAGATCGCATTCCATTTCACGGAGAGCCTGGGAGATCGGGGCACCTGCCAAATGATCTCATGGGTTTGGTACGCTTGAAGCATTAAGTAAGTTGCCAAAAGAATGCGTTCACTGCAAGCTCCGGAAATCACAAAGACAACCTTTGTTGCAGAAATCTTGAGAACTGAATTCCCAAAATGTTGATAAAACCTGAATGTTTTTGTAAACGGCTCCAACGTTACGTTATTTTTTACGCCTGAAGTGAGTGCTCCATAAAAAAGCCAACGTTTTTTTTGTACTATTTCTCACAAACGTCCGAATGTATTGATTGACTAGAAACCCCACATGGTACAAATTATGTAATTTTAATTTCAAATTAAGATAATGTAATTCGACTTACAAACATCTCTAGCAGTATGATAAATGTTTTTAGAATATTTTTACGATAAATACTTACTACTTCCAGCACCTCCAAACTACATCGTAGATATTGTTATAGTGCAAACATATTACTTTAAATTGTCTTTCAAGTGATTTTTAAATTGGAGTATTAAATGGGGTGTGTATTAAACATAAAACTTATTAGTTAACTGTACAGCCTATTTTCACTGGTTTAAAATTAAATTCTGAATTACCTAGACTTTATAGCCTCTGCTGCTTGAAAACTAAACACTGATTCATAAAGCGTTCAATAATTGACTCAAAGTATATACTTTTTGCCTCATCATCTAACTCACGATAAGAACCAAAATAGTAAGAGATTGGTCTATATGCTCTTAGCTTTTTTCTATAAAAGAGTTTACGAAGCTTCAAATCATTTATCCTCAGCATCCATTTCATAGCATGGCTGAAGTCATAAACGTACGTTCCGTTTGTTAGTACAACTAGCAACCCTGCAACACTGGTCCCAGCCGATACAACAAAAAGCCAATAAATTTCCAGCGGAATTATTGCATAACCGTGGACCGTTGAAGCCAAGGTAAGAACAACGATTCCATAGCCTAAACTCAGTGAAAGTTGAATTATATATTTAAAACCTTTCCTTCCAACGCTATGAATTACGGACAAGATCCCGTATTCAATAAACCCAACTGAAAAATTTTGCTGGGAAAGCCTATCTATTTTTTGTAGCAGGTTTTTTGTCATGATGACTACACTAATATAAAACGTCAATATATTGGAACAGGCGCGACAAATTTCAGTCCCCCAAAAAGTATGCAGCATCATTGTAACTAATAAGTACCAGTAAGAATGAAACAATACTGGAAAATCTTTTGGGGGAAATGCAAAGCAAGAGTTAAATACAGAGGATCCACTGGAGTACCAAATATCCATAGAATCCCTATAAAAATAGAATAAACAAAAGGTACTGCCCCGAATAGAAGGGTCAGCAGGTTCAAAAGAAGACCAATTTTATCACAAGGTTTGAACTGCACAGCTTTCTGAAATTCTACAAGTCATTTTTGATTAATTTCAGATACGGTAACTTAATTTTCGATATATTTTAAAAATGATAACACTGTGGAAATTAGATATGCGTTTAAACGTACCTTTAGCAATCACAAGCATTTGGTTTTTAAATGAGATGTCTGGTTTTGTTGAAGGCTCTGAATGAAGGCGCAACCGCTTACATAGGAGGTGTAAAATGTTGAGGTAGTCAAAAAGATCCTTGCCGTTTCTTTCTTTTACCATATAAAAATTTACTCCCAGACAGTAAAGGTTGGCTAGAAGACAATATATTGTGAAAATCCAGTTCACCAACAAATTCAACTCTGGTTTTTTGAGTGCAAACAAAAGAACATATATATTGAGAGCAAGAAATAGTATTTGAGGCAGGATTCCGAAGACAACCCATTTCAGACTTGGGGACGAAGTCTGGAACTCGTTTGCGTACACGTTCCATTTCACGTAATATTTGGGGCAAGGAATTATACGCCAGATGAGCTCGTTCAGTTGGTACGCTTGGAACATTAGGGAAGTAATCATAATGAAATGTTTAATGTTTCACGGGTAAGAAAAAACTTAAACTGTATACAATTGAACAATTTTTTTTTGAATTTAAAACTTAATCAAATTTTTACTGTCCGAAAAGCATTAAAATAAATTATGGTGAGTTTGATTTCATATCTTCAATAAAGTATGTTGTCGGAACTGAGCCTGTGTGATACTTTTAACACTAGTTTTTTCAGTTCGATGAGAGAAACCATTACAGCAAGTGAAGAATTTTTGTAGACGAAAAAATATAGTGGAATGCTAATGGTATAACGGTTGAAAGTAAAATGTGAGCTTTGTTAAAAAAGAAGAACTAATTTTTTTTGGAGAAAATAGTGACCATGTTAAATTAGTTTGTGATGTAGCCTAAGTATTGAAAATATTTTTAAAGTTTTAATTTCGGCCAAGATTTATCTACAGTCTGCGTCATATGGATCCAAATGGCTAATATTGCTGTATTGGCTACTTTAGAAAACCCCGTAGTTGCTATAATTTGTATGGTAGAATCGAACAGATATTCGTGGTGGCCATTTTTTATTTATGTGGCTCATATGTACATAAATATGCATGTAGTGCTAAATCCTGCGTTATTTCTTTTTCTGTAATTCCCTTCCTTTAGAAATTAGCTACTGACATATAAAAGGTACCATGATATTTTTTGTGTTCTTCCATATAAATTATAGCGCTACGGACATTTTTTAAAGCATGGGCCCACATGAACTAGACTGTCTTCTGGCATTAAAAAAGATTTTCACCCATTCAATTTTCTAAACATGTTTTCTAAATTCCAGTGGAAATTGCTATTTGAAAATAGTTTTACTGTATCATATTTTTGGAATATAGTCAATTTCAAATTCAAAGTAAAGTCTGATTAAGTAAAAGGTTTAAAACTTATTATTTAACATAAAGTTAGATACTGTATGAAGTGAGTTGAGTGAATGTAAGAGTAGGAAAGTTAGAACTGGAAATCGCATCGTTATAAAAGAAAATTATGTGGGTTTTGTTTTCCATTTTGTTGGCTGGTCAGAGCCAATCAAATTTTAATTTGCTTTCTCCTGTTTTAATATAACTGAAAATTTACATTGGTAATAAACAAGACAAACTTAATTACTGCAGTATGTATGCAATCAAAACTAACCTAGATTTTTTGTTTAAAAAAGAAACAAATAATGGAGGATTCAACTTTTTAAATCCATTTTATTTAAAAAATATTGTTAACGTAATAATAAACCTTCAATCGAAGCCAGCAATTTCGTATATGCTTTAAACCATTAATTTTAACTTCGGTTTGACATATAGGCTGCAGTTTAAAGAATAGATTAGAATAAAACTTATATGAGATTGGTTATTTTTTAATTAACAAAAAAATTGCAAATTGTATTGGATTTTGAAGTTTTCATCTACCGAGTTATATAGAAAACTGCAATTCCATATCAAAGAAGATTAGGCCCAGCTTTGACTTTGGTTAGGTTTAGTGGTAGTTCAGTTACCCAAAACCACGATCGTTTAAAAGCCTGTAGTCATAGGATAGATCATTTTCTCTCATAGATTTCTTTGGCTGTGTAATACTTTGTCATCTTTTTATTTATTCATTCAAGACTTATTCTATAGCGTAAAATATTGTGAAGAAGATGGTGGTACTTTTCAAAGAGTACAAGAATGCATCTACATGGTGCTAGGGGTGGTTTTTGCCGAAGGACAATCGGATTTGGTCAAATTGATCATTTGTTTACACACAAGATTTTTATGCGCCCAAACTGCTTAGTTTGATAATATTCGTTAAAGTAGAAATCGACGCCTTCCGATCGATGCAGAAAGCCTGACTATTATGTTGAAACCAGAAGTTGCAGAAAAATTTGACAGTATATCAGAGCTCTTGTGAAATTTGATTTTTCTTTCTCTACAGATCTCTGCAAAACGGTTTCTAGTGAAAGAAATGATGACACAACAATTGCAGACACCCAAGAAAATCTAAGATTATAAGCATCTCATTTTACGAAATCCTCTGGCGAATTTTCACGTTTTCTGAACTTTAGCTTGTTGTCTAATTAAATTTAACCTGACGCTGTATACATATATCCA
>LJIJ01006030.1:0-10367 GCA_001718145.1 Orchesella cincta
ACAATCAGACAACTTGGGCGGGACCGACACAACCCTTAATCCACAGCCTACAACCCACACATACATCTAGGGAAAATGGTATTCAAGCTAGTAATCTCCCAAGGGCAAACACCTATATTCCATCTCGAGCTAGGTCAAACGACGGGTTCCATGAAAGCGAACTAGCTGACAGCGATAGCTTTCATCAGGGTGACCCTCGTCCAAATCCATTTTCCAGACCCCGCAATTCCAGAAAGAGGCGTTGTCAGGCTCCCTCCGCTTTCGGACATAGCAGAGAGGTTAAGGCTCTTTTAGGTGATCTTAAACCCCCCATTTATATTGGTAAAAGAGATGGGCGGTCAGCTTACGATTTCTTAGAAGAATTGGTAACCTATAGAAATGTTATGAAGGTTACAGATAAGGTCATATTACACACGGTTCTCCCTTGCATACTTAAGGAAGAGGCTCGACTTTGGTTTCAGACTGAAAACAGCATAAGCCGGTTCACCTCTCTAAAAGAGTTTACTACTCGGTTTAGACGTCGTTTCCAATCCGTAAACTATGAAGATTCCTTAACCCGAGCCCTCGATAGGCGAACGCAAGGCGAACACGAATCCTTAATTCAATACATTACAGCTCTTTTAGCATTTTACAAACGACTAGAAAGTAATTTAGAGTTTCCAACAATCCTTAAAAGGGTTATGAAAGGTCTGAATCCACGGTACATCCCATTTTATCGTGAGATTGAGATCGTTCATGACTTAGCCAGTCTTATGACAACAGCCCAAAACTTGGATGAAATCTTAGAGCGTCAAAGATTGTATAGACCCCCTCCTACATTTGTTCCCCAAGAGCAAAGTCTTGCTTACATCCCAACTGAATATGAGAACCGAGATAGGGTATCTCGGCGAGATAGATATCATAGAGTTGATAACTATAGACAGGAAAGTCCTTTTGAGTATCGATCAGAGCGTAGAGGTTCATACGGAAGTTATTCAGGTTATCGTAACGATTATTCCAATGACAGCGATCATAGAGGTTCCTACAGAGATTCTTCCTACAGTAGGTCCCCATTTCACGACGATTGGTTTTCAGAGCGAAATGATAGGTCCAGGGACAGATTCGATCACTCAAGGCGAGATGGCTCCCGTGAGGAGAACGGCCCATCCTCCAATTCCTACAACAATACCCTTAGTGACCCTAGTTATTTGGATAGGGATCGTAGGTACTCCAAAAGAAATAATAGCTATTCCAACAGAGATCGAAACTGTTTTGATAGGGATCGCGGCTATTCCGGTACGGATAGAAGTTATTCTGATAGGGATAGCGGCTATAAGGAAAGCGATCATAGTTATTTAGAAAGAGAAACGCAGAATTTTAATACAAGCCGCAGTCTGTCAGGTGAAAATCAATACGACTCTGATTCCTGCCACTCTGTTTCTGTGAATAAAACCACATCTGTTTTACCTTATATTAATATCGAGTTACTTGGTCACTCATTTATAGCACTGCTTGATAGCGGAAGTTCAATAAGCATAGTTGGCGATGAGGTCATAAAACTCATACAGCAAATGAATGTTCCAGTCGTGGAATCAAAACGGAAAATTCAGGGACTGGGAAACTGCCTTGAATCCAAGTCTACAGTCAACTTGGATATCAGATTTCCAAACGGTTTCAGAGAGCACACCTTTGTCGTAATTCCAAACTGCATAAAGTTTGTCCTTCTTGGTAGAGATTTCCTTGAAGCCGAACGTGTCTCTATCCATATAAGTCAAGGTGGTTTTACCTTTGGTGACAATCCCACCGAACTTACCCCATTTGCTAAATATTCAGGCTCTATCCTGGTAAATAAAGATAACGCTTCCCTTCCCGAAGGATTCACTCTCGAGGAATCCGTTCTTATTGAAGAAAGAGAACAGTCCTTCGAACAAGCCTTGGAGACACAGAACGATCCTCCCTGTGTTCCGGCATCTACTTTATTTGCATTGGCAAAAGAATTCAAGGAAGTTGATGAAAATATAATAGAAATTGATGACCACTTTGAAAGTCCCTTCCCCCACAAAGTTGAATTCATTCTAGTAACATCAGAACTCCCAAAAATTTGGACACGTAATCTTAGAGAAGTCCTCGCCCTATTTTTTACAATGTTCACTAGTATTCTAAGCTATCTGGGTTTAGCAAAGTTCATGCCCAGTTTTTACCAAATCCCGATTGCCCCCGAAGACCGAGATAAGACGGGTTTTCCCTTCATCTTTAAGAAAACACAGCTTTGTAGCCGCCGACTAAAATACCTAGGGTATATCAAAAAGCCAGATAAAATTTCGCCAGATCCTGACAGAGTCAAGAGATTCGTA
Organism: Orchesella cincta; assembly: GCA_001718145.1. NCBI lineage: Eukaryota > Metazoa > Arthropoda > Collembola > Entomobryomorpha > Orchesellidae > Orchesella > Orchesella cincta. Next base: position 2,334 of record LJIJ01006030.1, read on the forward strand.
CCGCATTCTCTCCCAAACATTATCTCTGATCTATGGAGATTTCTAATATTCCTGTTATTACAGGCGATTTGTTCAGGACATTGCTCATATTGCTATCCCACTTCACAACCTTATCATACACCCTTATTAATTTATGACCTCAAGGGACGAGGTCAAACAGAGGTGAGGGGTCTGTGAGGGCTCGCATTCCCTTAACAGTTAAGGCACATCGTCATCATTATCATCATCACGATTATGCAGCGCAGCAACACAACAAGCTGCATCATATTTGCATTTGGAATGCAATACTCTCAGCTTGCAAATTTACTTCCTTGCCTTTGCATGGCAAGGAAGCTGATTATGATGATGACAAAAATTATGAATGAAGACACTTTCTGCATTACTTGAGATCCGAAATGCAAAGGCTACTGGAGTCTCAAGTAATGCAGAAAGGAAATGACAATGTAAAATTAGTTGACCTACTTGTTCCAATTGCTCGGATCAAGTAAGCCATGGGTATGCAGAAATTCAGTATAATTTTAAAACAGACTTGTACTGTGATTAACCTGGTGGTGTATCACAGTACAAGCCCATTTGTCCATCCAAAGCCCCTTTGTCATACCAAGGCTTCGAGGAGCCATTTTACCAAAAAATCCGCTTAGTTAGCGGAAAACAGTCATCCTGATCGGACAGCTCTCCTCAACCTCCCAAGTGGAATATTCCCACCAGAATTCCTTCCTTTAGGTAAAATTTCTACAGAAATTTACCCTAGTGTTCCCTTACCTGTGACAGTGCGTGCTGAGTTGTTCCTTATTGTGTTTTATTGGATTCTTTCAGAATCCAAGCTCCAGCTTCCCTCATCCTCCTCAAGTCCTCCTCTTATCATCCGCATCGGAATTCCCTTGTGGCTCACCATTTAGGTAAGCATAAATTATGCTATTGGGAGCCACAATAATATCGGAAATTCCGATGATGTGCGTTACTGAGTTTGTGCTTGTGTGTGTTGGTTATAGGTGCCCCAGATTCCCTCCTTCATCCTCAAGTGCCACCTTTCCGGTCCCTCATTGTGAGGTAGTCTTCCCTCCTGATCTCCTCCAGTCTCAGCCCAGTTACCTCCAATCTCAGCCCAGTTACCTCCTGTCTCCTCCTACTCAACATCACCATATTCAAGCTCCAAGTGCTTGTGATATCTCCTCTGTCCACCAGCTCCTTATCCTAATCCAAGGTTCCCCTCCACATTATTTAAACTTATAAATATTGTATAATATGTGTAAAAGAGCGAGGCGACACCAGTAAATCTGGAATAGCTGAGTTCCGCGTGTCGTGGTCACCTAGTCGTTCAGCACGAAATGTGTGACGAAGTGACCTCGAAGCATATTTAGGGAACTCATCCCCATTTATCATATTTTTAGGGCTCATGATAATTGTTGAGAGCTAAATAGCTTCACAATTAGAAATGCGGCCCCATTATAAAACTCGGGAATTTATTTAACTATAATCAAGGTATTTTATATTATTGATGCCTGCTGTAACAAAGTAGCGCAAGGTATTTATTATATTTAAGACTGATGTAACAAAGTAGCTCAAGGTTATATAATTTTATCCCTCCAAGTTTCTAATTGAGATTCAATGTGAATTATACCCATTCCAAATAATTATTAGAACTATCCGCTATATGTATAAAGTCCCAATAATTTATAAGAATAACCCGATTTAGTACCAATTGATTTGTAATCATTCCTAAAGCCATTAATACCAGTTAAGTCAATAATACGATAACCCACTATAACTGTAATTAACTAATTAATACCAATCATTAATGAGAGTTATGCAATCGCTTTCCTTTAGAATAAATTGTCCTCTCATTGGTTATAACACGTAACTCAAACGTATACAGTGTACTTATTTCCGGTCTATTCATGCGCAGTAGTATTATTCATTTTATTACGTAAACCAATCCATAATAGTTTTAACAATTCTGACAAATAACTGTAAGGGATCCATATTAGGCTCATTCTAAATCAAGAACTAGTAGAAATCCCTTACAAATTTTTTATGCATAATATCGAGTAAAACTGCTCCTACTGAAACAAGCATTACAGTGGGAGCCTCTTTCAAAACACAATGAACACATGTACATCTTTCCCCTTTTGTTTCCTTTCAAATAATATCTAAGCTACAAAGTGAAAGTAAAGGAACGAGAGGGAAAGAGAACTGCCTTGTTTGTTCGAGCTGGGAGATACAGGAAATGTACGTGCCTTTAAGTGCAACGCCTTGTCAGTAGTAGAATATTATATTGATATAAAACGCCAAAACTGGCTAAGCCTCCTATTTTCTCCAGTTCTCGTCCTATATATGATATTCTCAGTCTTTTAGACCATTATTGCTTTAAACGAAGAAACCAAAAGGGTATGTATATGGTACAGCACACAGTTAAGCACAAACATGCGATGATCATAAATCAAAACGAATCATCCAATGAATTACTTACTCTTCCACCAATGCGTTGCATTGTGTGTGTATATATATAATCTCCATGTATTGCTATCCATGATCATGATGATGGAAGATTTTACTATATACCTGCATAGACATCCTCTCAAAAGAAACAAGTTTCTTCACATATACCTGTAAGGGTTTCCCCATCGTGTAATCCTGATATCAGAAAATCCGTAATGTCTTACCCAACGATGCTAAATTACAAAAGACCTCGACAAGACCTCACTGGACTACATAATATTAAGACCTGAAGGCATCATTCAGTTCAAAAGCTTTACCTAAGCTGGTGCAGTCTAGTGACTATGAATGGATGTACACGTACACATACATAACATAACATGTTCTACCAGCAATTTTCCCTTTCCGGGTGAAGTCTAGCGAGCTCAGCTCTTCTCTTCACTCAGCCTGGATATTTGTATATTAGTATTATGTGCGGAGGATACATTCCGTCTCTTCCTTCTTTGCTTACCTCCTGCTCATAAAAACCCTACGTGAATTCAAACCTCCTATAGGGATTCACAATGGCAACTAATAAATATCGAAACGAGACGTATCACTGTTAATGCGACGGAGAGAAAAACCAACCGACCAGAGTAGGTATACAAGTAAATGAAAAAGAGTAAAAGTATAAGAGTTGGTGAGACCTGGTTGAGAGAGAGCTCTTTATGAAGCTGGAAAGTAGCAAAGTTTTTTAAGTAGCAGGACATTAGAGAGAGAGAGAGATCTACTGAAAAGTTGAGTTTTTTGCTTTCAAATAAAAATGAATGTATTAAGGTCTAATGTTCCCCATGAACATGAACAACGGACAACCAACCACAATAGTATTTGCTATACATAAGTGCACTCACAGATTAGATTGAAAGTAACTGGAATCTACGTAAACGTATGTCTATATATATTAAAGTAAAATCGGTGAAATCGGTTTGTTAGATACATCGATACATCGCATAAGTATCTATACTTTCATAATATGCAACATGCATACATTTATGCATGACAAAAAGCGTAAGCGTACACATATTGTAAAGTACTTGCTGCTGCTGCAATGCTCTTCTGTTAGGTATTATTTAGGCTTATTAGAGGTAGCATTATATAAGTAGTCTCAACGTTTGTGGTATTAGTGTTTACTACAAGTATGTATCACATCATCTCAACTTCCTATGGATGTTTGTGTGCTTCATTCAGTTCACTAGATGTGAAAAGTTGACTCCCAACGTGTGCATTATATTTCGAAGCGAGGGAGAGGAAAGAGTTGTTGTGTGGCACCGACCAGAAACTTAAACCGGCATTAATGTAATGGAGAGCCAAGATAGAGATTTGAGTGTGTTGCTATTGCTGCGCAAAGTTAAGGAAAATTTGAGCCAGGGGTTTTTCGGTCAGGTCATCAGAGTCAAAACTTTTCCTCATCTTTTGGTTAATATTATGAAAACAAGAGACTGGTTGGTGCTAGTGGTACATAGAAAATGGAAAAATGAAAGACCTTTTTAGGAAAAGAGAAAGCACGCATGAATGGAAGCGGCAGTATTATTAATAAGGAACACCACCGCCTTTCTGATGTCCTATGCCTGGGGGCTATCACATAATGGAGCGCATAATACATGACGTACGTCTCTCTCGCGAATGGGGAAAACTGAACTGTTGCTAAATAAAATGATATTAACACTGCCGCCAAAGTCCTCTTTTAGAATTGAACGAAATGTGAGAACATTAATGAAATGAAGATGCAAACGCGCTCTGGTTTAGAGATGAAATGAAAATTTGCAAAAGACTTGCTTTATGAAATAATATAGTAAAATCACACAAAGAGGCAGCTGGTAACTGCAAAATAGTCCAGAATTACATTGCAGAAAATCACTAAATTTGGAGATTGCAATGTATGATTTTACATTTCCTCCCATTTAACACCCATATCTCATATTTGTGACGAGCCAAATATAATGCATAAATGGACTACTAGGCAGCATGCATTGTTTCGACTTGGTACGCCCATAATGATTGTGAAAGTGACAATGGAATGATAGGAGTGATTATGAAGTGAAAGCAACACTGCACACTCTATAATCTATAGCTAAAAAGGTCAACAACACTGCAAGTCAGTAATAATGTGGTAAAAGGGTAATAATTTAGAGGATATAGTAGGAGAAGTACACGCAAATAATGGGGAGTTCTGCATGGTCTGTGAGAAAAGCACGGATGGCAATCAAATGATTTTTGTCACAAACCCGGGAGGGTTTTCCAAATAAATTTAAAAGCACTATTAAGTTTAGATTTCTCCAGAGCTTTGTAGTAAGGGAAGGCCTCAAGACTGTTAAACACACATGTGAGAGCATTGTATTCACTATTGTTGTAATGTATATATATATACTATAGTACATCCATATTCACAACTACGATATTATCATATTATGGTGACATATACATATAAAGTTTAACCAGTTTGTCCAAATATTTCAGTATGTGAGGTGGTAACAGCTTGAAAAATCTAGTTTCAGCTCCATAAAAGTAAACCTCACTCAACTGCACACAGCTCGTACTGCCATGCCATTTTTCCTTACACAAATGTTGTAGGTACTTGAACTAAGATTATCACATGATTACTAAACAGATAAAATGAGCTTTTTAACGATCGGTTCATGCCACATTACCCCCTATAGGAGTTGTACCCAGCGAAAAATAAATTGAGTTACAGATATGTAAATATAATTGTGTTTAATGCGCTCATAAAAATATTTTTTCGAGCAAAACCTAATAGGTACGACTGCTTATTTAGATTATTTGGATGGAGTGAGAATAGAAATATTGAGTAATGCATCGAAATTGGATCTTGAATTTGTTATAGTACTTGTAACAACGCAAAGTATTAAACAGAATTGTGCACATTATGCTATTGCAAGCGAATGAGTCAATTCCTCCACTCCACCTAGCTAATAAGGTAGGTAGTACAAGTCACCAAACATAATCCAGAATCTCATTAGCCAGAGATTTCCCTGTGTCACAAATGATTAAACTAGAGAAAAATCCATGTACTCGAACGAAGTTGGTTGTAAACCTGTCAGTTAGTATGAACCAGACTGAAGCCCTGTGACACTAGCAGCAGTCAAGTAGGTCGTTTCTTGTCACAGGCGGAAAATAAACTTTGGGAGACTACACTAAACCTCGGATTCATTGAACTGCAATATAAACATGTGAAAATGTGATATCCCCTCTATTTGTAGTGGAAGTGCTGGAACACTGCCGACAAAGCATATATTATGAAAGCACATAAGTTGGGTAAATATTATGCTATGCAATTTCTTCCAAGAACCAAACCAATGTATACACTTGTTATACTATATAGTTATTCAACAGCCACGGAAAAACCGTGTGTCTATCATAAACAGGAAAAGCTAATTTTCTGCTGTGACTGCCTGTAACATCCGTAACGGGTTACACGAAAATCAAGATATGGATTTTTGTCCTTTCCCCATTTTCTCTGTCTACATTCTAAGCTCACATTTTTATGTCACAATAATGAAATGAATATTCTAGATTTAAGCATATTACATATATGAGTGCATATAAGTAGTAGGAGAAAAAATGAGTGCAACTTTTTTTTCAACTTGTAAACTCTTACCTGCAGTGTATCTTGCTGAGTGAGGCAGTCCACCACCAGGTCTTCCACCATAGTCTGGCGTGGTGCGCTGGCGTGGCATGGAACCATACCAGTTTTGTTGATCACCAGCCCTACCAAGTGTTATTCTATGGTCACTACCCGTTCTTGGCATTCTCATTCTACCTGGTCCATTTTGCTTGCTAGGTCGAGGACCTGTGTGGAACGTGTGGACTTTCTCAGCAAAGACTCCAATGTCTTGGGATAGGCTCTGTCGAAGGGTTGAAAGTGTTGGGGTACGATGGATGACCTTGGCTGCTCTGTTATTACAGGTGGTGGAGGACGATATGAAAGAGGCCGTTCTATCTGGCTCCGTCTCAGCGGTCCTATACCACTCGTAAGGTTGATAAGCAGACTGTTGGGATGAAGGCGTGGAGGTGGCTCAGGTCGTCCGTCGTAGTAGTCACTATATGGACCACGTCGTATTGGGGGTTGAGGAGTTTCAATACGGCTGAAATGAATATGCACGATGACTAAATTGACAGCTACATAATTGACTTGTTAATTGTTTTTTCCAACTCACCTATAATCATCGTGACGACTAGGGACTCTCGTGTAGTCCGTTACATCAGGAAGTTGCTGCATCCCAACAGTAGCATACGGCTGATATGACATATGCCTTGGAAGCGACTGGATAGAGGAGGGTTGTTGGCTGGCATGATAACCACCGAGAGCTTGCTGTTGCTGTAACGCGCTCAATGTCCCTGCTCTCGGTCCCATAGGATGTGATTGAGAAGCACCGAATAATCTTTGCCCAGGAGTTAGATGCTGTGGCGTAGTAGGGGCCCGGCCCTACCAATGCCAGAGTAACCCCCAGTGAATGATGCAGTTGGCCTGGACCAGGGGAAGGACCTCTTGGATATGAGTGTCCCAGAGTTCCATACTGTCCAAACGTGTGACCATTTTCATCATTGTTCTCATCATACTGTTGATCATCATGGTCTAGCTCCTTCTTGATAACCACGACAGGCTTAGATTCTGATCGAAGGAGGGACTGACTGTGCGACAACATTCGACCTTTTTTTGCCGAATGGTGAGCACAAGTCGGCGAGGAATTGACATAAGAATGACAACATCATCCAGACTCATGTGCGCGTCACATCCACTAGATTTACTGCTAAGATTTCATCACCAACTCCGAGGCAGCCGCTGTTGAACACGGCACTTTCTATTGCAATTCTTGAGATAAAAACGCCGTCATATCTATCCAGGCCATTACCCTCACGTATATATAAGCCGAGCGTTTGCCCGGGGCGTTTAACTATCTCAACGAAGTGCACGGAGTGCAAGCCATCCTGAAAGTTCAAAGGAACATGTAAGCATATAGATATCGATTTTAACATTACTCTATTATCATTGCCATTTCCCAATAGAATAATTGTGAACCTATCTATTCTTAAACTGATTTAGATAACAGCATGCACCTATCTGAGGGATCTCCTTCTTCTTAAAAGTATCCAAACTTTTGTGACCGAATTCTAATTCCCCACTTTGTGATGTAATGCAAACACTGAGTCTGCTTTTCATCTTGTAATAGAGTCGTTCACTTTCACTCTATCCATCAAATTCAATTCATCCCATATTTTCTCTGTCAGTTAACAAGCAACCGGACAGACAGATCCTTTAAATGCCAATCATCTTAGACAGTTTAAGTGCTCCACCCGCTTATGTATTTCACAATCAGTCAGTTGATGCTGAGATTCGCCTACGTTTACGTCAACATTAGTATTTTGAGCACTATGTGGTTTCTACATGACTTATGGCGAGTAAACGGGCAGAATGTGTGTATATATCTCTCCCTTCTATAACGTAACTCAATTCTCTGTCATTTCCAAATCAAAAATAGTTATGGAAATTCTCATTACATAAACTTTTCGCTGATACAACTTTGGTAGATCTCCTCTCTT
>LJIJ01006031.1:0-10367 GCA_001718145.1 Orchesella cincta
TTTTCTTTGAGCTCGCTCATCCATGGCCCGTTTGGAACACATTGTATTTTTCCAGAGATTTTCTGGACATCAGATACAACGAAATCACATGTGAATTTGCCATTCATTTCACTCAGGTAAATTTTATATAATGAATGCTCCACTGGTTGTGTTTCGGTTCCTCCAAATAATGCATGAATGACGTTGTCTGTGCCCACTTTGTTGAGTCCAATTTCCTCGGCTATGCTTTTGAGTACATACGACTTCTGTGACCCGGTGTCGATTAATGCCCTCACCATCTTCGCTCCTTTGATGCCATGTATCTTCACAACTAACGTTTGTAATAGAACTTCCGGTGACTGGCACTGATTTGCATAATTGGATGATATTCCAGTCGCCGCTTGGCTCTTCTCTTCTGTGTTGTGATGCATTGGAACTTGAGGCTTTTGGGACTTCCACTGTTACTCCGGCGGTCCTTGGGGTTTACTCCACTGTTGTTGAAATTGGATTTCTGCACAATAATGTTTGATGATTCTTTCCGCAAATTAAACAGGAAATTCTGGAACGACATTTTGCTGCTGAATGACCTGTCCGGAAGCATTTGAAACATGCTTTCTTCTTGATTATTTTCTCTTTGTCATCCAGGGTCATTCTGCTGGCTTTTCGACACTCTGGACTCTGATGATTTGTCATTCCACAGAAAATACACGAGTTCATCCCTGATGATCCTGATACAGCTATTAACCCTGTTGCTGTTGGAATGATTGCTGTGCTTTTTGTTCCAATCTTCTTTGACCTTTATGAGCTTGTCCCGTGGTTTGGTCTTCTATTTTCCTTTCATCCAAACTGGATACAAGACTCCTCTTGACTTCATTTCCCCCCCTCACCTCTGATGAACTCCATCAGATAGTCGTACTTGGATTTTGGCGGATTTTCAGTTGACCCATCCTTCACATAATTTGGGCTTCTTTGCCAGGCGACAAGGATGTGTGCTGGGAGACTTGACTCGATCATCGGTTGCAAAAACACTGACATGTTGCTCCCACTTATTTCCAAACTGGACAAAGCACGCAAATGACTTTCCAATTATCATACATGTTTGATAGAACTCTACTTCTCTGATTAGCTGCGTTTGTAGTCACTATCTTCAATAACTCCCTTACGTAAACTTCTTGGAGGAGTTCCTTTTTCCAAAGCGTTCCTGGCGGGCCGCGACCTCTTTTGGGTAGTTTTCCTTCAGACATTGGTAACTGCATACCAATGGCCACGCCTTCGTTCCCTCAGGAATACACTGCACTAAACACTGAACTTGTCGGTTGCATGGAGGGTCTTATCTTCATCTATTTTCTTAAATTGAGCCACCAGCCCAGCCATTCATTTTCTCCAGTTCTCCGTTGAACTGCCTCAGCTCCACCTTTGGTAACTTGAAGGTCCTCTTATCATAATTGTTTCCTCCAGTTTGAATATGAGCTTGTTGGTTGTTCTTCCGGTTTTGGTTGAATGACTTCTCGAACCAGTCTGAATGCTTCCCGAATCCTATCTTGGTAAGCTTCGCTTCATCATCTTCTATGGCGATATCGTCGTCATCAGCGTCGACATCTAGCATGGCGTTCTTCATCATTTGCTATCCCACTCCTTCTAGTCTTTCTTGAACTCCTTCCAATTTCTTCAGAAGTTTGCTTGTTGTGGTACACCTGTGTCGATCTGAGCCTCGACTTCATTGAGAGTCTCGTTACTCTCGACCGAATTGGAGCTCTTGCCTTCTTGACTCGATCCATCTCTATCTTGATGGTTCACTGGAACTTGGGTTATCCTGGCAGGGTCGCCAATACCTCCAATGGATATGCAGTTATTTGTAAAATAAAAACACTTGAAATATTGAAGTCGATCCAATTTAATGTCAAACAACCGTATGAACAAGACGGCACTGAATCAACCTTCAATTTAATAATTACAAGATTTAACTTTAAGAAAGACCAATTATAATTCCCTATTTAATTACTCTCTCGCATACGAGACAAAGCACACAATTCTATTTTAACACCATCGCGTTCAAGCAAGAGTGAGAGTGAGGAACGAACAAAATCTCCTTTCCTCTATACCTGAATTTTCTCGAACTTTTTTCCACGTTCTCTTCTCTATACATACACCGCTTTACATTTGCTCTATGGCTTTACAAATACATCATACAAAATGCTACAAACAAAGAAACTAAAACATACGCCAAATCGCAACACCATATCTATACTTTGGTGCCAAGAATTTGTCGATATTTGTGATTATTTATAAAAAAGTGAACAGAAAATGGAATCATCATTTATCACTTTCCAAAAGAAAATATTTCAAAGAACATTGAATCAATAAATATTATGTCTTATACACATCATAAATACATATTTCTCTGATGCCTACTCAATTATCTTTTCGTTTACATACATCTTTTACACGATTCTTGTTTGCTCGATTTTATGATGTCGATCTAAATTATAAGCACTTGAAAAACATTTCTCACAATCTTTGCATTGGAAGCGTTTGTCAGTTGATTTTTGGCGTAGAACTAAAGGTTATCTTTGTGCACATTTTGTCTGCAATAAAAAACAACACTTATTATTTTGCTACGGTTAAAACTGTATAAATATTTACATTTAATTAAGATAATTTGATTACATGTGTCGATTAAGCTGTCCAATATTTGGAAATCCCTCCATGTTAATGCAGTTTTCGATTCCACACATAAAACGTCTGACTATTTTGCCATGAATATCTTTCATGTGACGTGTTCGCTCATCCTTGTGGTTGGTCCCACTAAATAAATAAAAGGTCAGTGTTAAAATCATTTCTGCGTATTTTTTGATAATAGGATTATATAATTCCTACAAGAGCATTTAGTGCATCTAAATTTTGGACGCAGCTTCCGTTTTTCACTTGTTACAACTTTTTTTCCCTTCACTGGTAATGTGGGGCTACCTCGTTTGGTTTGCCTCAATTTTAATTTTTGGATCGAAAGTATCTAAATACTCAGGTTCATCCTCAACTTCAGAATCATCATCACCACTATCCTCAAAATCTTCATTTTCGCCACCTGAGTCGCTTTCCTCTTCATCACTTTCCTTCGGAAAGTTTGGGCCCTCATTTCGGCCACAGTTTATGGTGAAAGCTAATTTGGAAGTGGGAATTGCCTCTTGCGTAAAGTTGGGCATTCTTGGCAGGTTTGAGCTATCTGTTGAGCAGAGGAGGTCGTGGGAAGGAATGAAAGCTGAATTGGGCTCTGTTTTCGTTGAGTCGGCTGAAATTGATGATGATATTGATTGATGTGGAGGTGGAAAAGGTGACAAAACAGCCGGAGGAGTGGGCGAACGAGCAACTGGGGAAAAATCAATTGGAGATTGGGAAGCTGGAGAAGAGGTGGGTGGCGATTCAGTTTCAGATGTGGGTAGTAGTGCAGAAGAAGAAGCAGGAAGACGCATTAGAGCAGATTTATGTGCATGTGGCAGAGTCTCATTTCCATTTTTCTCTAATGCCTTTTGAAGAGTAAACTTCTGTCCCAACTTTCTCTTCAAACCCTTTGGGAAATTGGCAGAAACTGGTGGAATCCCAGTAGCTGGATGAGCAGAAGTTTGCTTGCCCCCACCTCGAGTAACACGAGGAGAAACGGAACTTTCAACAGAAACTTTGGCACATTTTTGTCTCTTTTGAGGTGGACGTACTGGAGAAAAATTGGATGAAGAGGACGAATCAGTGTCAACATCAGAAACTGGAAGGGGAGCCTCAATAAATGAGCAATCTTGACACAAGCAGTTAGGCATCTAACTTTTAGAAAAGAAGGTTTTATTTGTTGAAAGCATGGCACATTATTATAATTGAAGAAGTAGACATCATATTTCATATTTTATTACCTTGTAGTCTTCTCCATAGTTATAATTTAGCTCCGAGTTGGCTGGAATATCAGCAACAGCTCCAGATATATGTTGGGAAAATCGCATGCTACTCGTCTTCTTCATTGCCAAATTCCCATTCTGGCACCGGTGGTTCACAAATCTGGCAATACTACCATACTCTTTCGCATTAATATAAACCCCAGATTTATATTTTTCCAAATAAGTCCTGTCCACAGGCTCCTCAAACTCAATTTTTCCCAAATAACTCGCAACGATTGTCCCAGATTTGATGAACTTTGTGGTTCTGACCCCATAGCCTGTCTTCTCGTTTGCCGTGTAAAAAATTTCGAGAGCATCAGAGGAAACTCGATGTCGCAGCTTGCTCGCTGGCATGAATTTTCTTAGCTTTTCAACAGCATGCCTTCCTTCTATCATATCTGTTTAACAATAACATTTCATCATAACAAAATTCACATTATTTAACTTTCAAAAAATATTACAATATAATTATTCACTTACGATCCTCAACCTTTCTCACTCCAGCACGAACAAAAATATCCCCAGACTCCATTTTTAGATAAACCGACACTTACTGTTTTATTATTCTTAGTTTTCTCAACAATTTACGTAATTCGTCACTTAATTTTAGTTAAAACTGGCAATTATTAAATAAAAGTCACATTAGGTTTTCTCTTTTCATCAGGAATAGGCAAATCAAAACAAAAGAGTGAGCAAAGGCAAACAAACCATTGCTCCTTTGCAGAGAATCCCTTTCCGCATCAATCTCATCATATCTGTTTACTCTATGCTCCCAAGCATTCCACATGGTATACATACGGACAACAAAGCTCATAAAAGTATACACAAGCCGTTCGCCCGTATAAACGCGTAATCTTCAACTCTAATGCCATAAAACCAACACATATCAAACTGGTGCTTTCGAAATCCCATTTAAATTAACACATATGATTGTATAACACTGTATCTATTTAACATTAGGGGAAAAGGCGATCTTTTTCTTATCTGCTAATTTCAATTACTTACAAGAGTTGAGGAAGAGTACTGCTATGAAAATGAAACTATCGTCCATGACACAAGAATTTTGGACCAACACTCGTTTTTATATACTTGGTCGTTTAACAAAGGCTCTATGAGCCATTTTATTGGCTGCCCTTGTCGTTCAAAATTTTTTTATTATTTTTATCGTGTGAAGTTTAAGCAACGAAGTGAACAGACGATAGAAAACGATGAGTTAGTATATAATAGCACCCAGCTGCATATGGGAATAAAAACCTAAAGATTTCCTGGTCCGATGTTGGATATAAGGAATTTCGGGAACTGGAAGCAGCAGTGTTATTATAAGAACTGAACAATTGCAACAGAAAAACCGTTGTGCTACCGCTACGAAAAACGTTAGACTATCTTTCCAATTTTAATGCAACACTTAGCAAACAATTGAACGTTGGGAGAGAGTATTTTAAATTAAAACATGAAGCTTACTATTTGGAAGGATGGGTACCGGATGAAATACTTCTAGAAATTAGCTTTACTATCTCAACAGGAATTTTCAAATGATTAAGCAGATGTTTGGATTCTTCACCGAAGAATTTATTCAGGTGAAAACCATTCTGCAATCAGTTCTCTAAGAAAATGCCAAACACCTTTAGGAAACTCCGTTATTTTAAAGTAAACATGTAACCTATCCATAATTTCTCTCTCCTATCAACTACAATTAGACTTTAATGCTAATAAATAAATGTGCAAACCATTGCACAAAAAAGTTCTTAAAATTCCTTAAAATAAAAGGGGGGGTGTAAACCGCAGTATCAAGTTAAGCATTGCAATCGGGAAGTTTTCGGGTTGGCCAATGGTGTGTCCGGAAATTATAAAAGCCAGGAAATTTGCTAACGGGTAGAATTTTCATCAGCGATCGCATGCCAAACTTGTTATTGCTTCCCGACTGTTCAGTCATTTAAATTCCATCTGAGATATGAAATTGGATTTAAGTCGCATTTAAATTCATAACATTCTGAAATTACTTTTCTTTTAAGAAAATCCTTATTCTACTGACAATATTGAAACCCAATTTCATCAAATATTATCACGAATGAACCTTAGTGATATTTCGGAGTTCCGTAAATATTCAATTTATTTCTACAAATTGCTTTCGTGATACAACAAAATAACATGTTGTTCCAGTTATAACTGTTTACTTTGACAGTTTGACGAAAGTCCAGTATGATCAACCCGTTTTCTGTTTTATACGCTTCATATACAGAATTATTAGAATCACATACATTAAGTTGTTCAATGCGACTTATTTGCATATTCAGTTTTTCTTTCAATATAAGATCAAACCGAATTCGTAGACCTACAGTAAAATTTATTCAGTAAGTTGTTCAAAGAAGCTTAAATGAAAGAAAGTGCAAATAGGAACTAAAAAGCTTTTTAGGATATTATAATTTCAGCTTGATGATATTTGGTGTGCGTTTATATAGTTTAGTAATATAAACTTTAACTCGTAATTGCAGTAATAATGTTACTTATTAACATTTCTAATTATAAAATATTGGGGCTGCCGAAATTGCTACAGTAGTAAAATTAGTCCGTCAACATTTAGCTAAACGCAAAAAGTAGTAAGTCCGTTGAATCTTTTTACCAGTCTGCTTTTAATGGTGCTTAACGTTAAGAAGTGTGCCATAGCAATATCACTCATGTAAAATAGTATGAACACCTATAAGCGTAATATGAATATGGCGTGTAAAACTGTCACTGTCAAATGTGTAATATAAGTACATATATCCAATTATTTATCGATACATCAGTAATTAAAAACTCGCTGATTAAATGGCGTCGCCTTCTTCTTTAAGTACGGTTTTTATGTTGAAAATTAATCTTAGAAACCATACACTTTAACAAAGCGGTGTAGAGGATACAAAACCAAAAAACCAATTATACTAACAGTCGTTCTGACACAGGAAATTGTGGAGCCAGCTGTCCGGTGGTACCCTGTAAGAATATCTAGCTTTTTGATAGATTAAGGCCCAGCATTGTTCGATTGCATTGCCCGTCAGATTCTCTACTTTTTTTCTTCTACATATATTTCATTCTTGTAAGTTCTTGCAGATGTCCCGAGGAAAACTGATCGCAATTTAAGCTTGGTTCAATATTTTTGAAATTATAAACCAACAAAACCAAAATTGGTGCCATGGAAACATACGCAGGTTGGTCTCAAACGCAAAATCTGCTACTGAAAAATTTTCGCAATGCGACTATAGAATTCGTATGGGACGAATCAAATTCCGTTTCAACATCAATTCTACAGCAGTGCATACTTCTGCAATGCATTTTACTCAATTTTCATTCTAAAATTTCGGAAAGCCAGATTGAAGAAAATAGTGAAACCAAGGACAACACAAATATCGTTGACATAGAGTACCAAAATATTTTACGGACAAACACACGAGTCCTATCAAAACATAAATATTCTCCATTTCAGCTGCTACTGATCTCTGACACTACCTTCCCTGTACAAGCTACACAAGGAATCCATGGATTGCAGGCGGATCTAAACGAAGAAAAAGTAATTGTCCGTGCTCCAACCATAACACTTGTACCAACACGAATGTCGCAATTTTGGACACAAGACCCGGGTAGAAGATTAGTTCAAGCAGTTTACACTACAACGCTGATAGTTTTTGTTGACGACAACGAAAATTTCGTCGCCATAGGTAGTTTCACCGGCTTAAAGGGGATGGAGTACCACTGGGATAGTTCGAGAAGAGTCAACTCATACGTTGTAACACTATGCAGGCTACCAAATTGGAGCATAACATCAATTAAAAGGGTGACACATTTTTGGGAGCAACAACATCTTAGAGTTAAATTGTTGTCAACCACACCTCCTCAAAATAGCGGCTTCTCTTGTTTTTCCTATGAGGGGGACAGGTTGGTGAGCGAGAATTGTGTAATGTACAGAGAGTATTTCCAGTATATAAACTGTACCACATTTGAAGACTGCGTTTTTATTCACGATTACTTATTTTCTATCCTTCAAACACCTAACTCAGAATTTTATGACTACTCCCCAAAGTGGCAGATTTTCCCACATGGTTTCCGTAATCGTGGATACTATATTCAAATCTTTTTTCCAAAAGAAAAGTTTTTCTATGTTAATCTGACGGCATTTCTGTACCCATTCGAATTCAGTATATGGCTTTGCATGTGGCATCCATGGCAGTATTTTAACATGGCTAGTCATGGTAAACAGAGAAAGTGTCTTCAGCGTTGCCTTCTGGAATTTTTCGGTCCTGTTTGAGCAGGACGTGGATCAGTTAAAGAAGCGTAGAATGGCAGAAAAAGTGGTGATGATAATTTGGATTTTTTCTGCAGTGTTTCTACGCCAATTTTTCTGCTCTTCATTGCATTCTTTCATGACTGCAGAGCAGGAACAAACTGACTACCCAAAAAATATTGAACAAGTTTTAGAGCGGGAGGACTTTTTCTTAGCTCGGCAAGGGCTTGCGTATCACTTCAAGGCCTTTTTTATCATGGAAATACAATGAAAGTTTCTTTGGACCGATTCAACAGGATCCTTACTTAAAAATTGCACAAAGGCTAACTTTGTTGAAGACTATAGGTTTTTTAAGAAAACTGATAAACATTGAAAATGGAGAGAAGTGAGAGCGTTCACGTTCTTAAGCCTGATCCTCACGTTTCTGCAATGGATAAAATGAAAAGGTATGAGTTTGATGAGAAAAGATGTAAAATTCCGAAAATTTGCTGCTGTTCGTGAGTACGATGGTGCTCCGACCGTAAACAATCAGAAAACAAATTTCTTTGGGCCTTCCATGTTGCAACGCGTGGTTCCAAAGCAGGAACCATTTCGTTTGGAGGCGTATAAATGGACCCAAGAGTACCCCACATTTGCAACATTCCGTTTCGCAAGTTTTCTGGGTAGATTTGTCGATTCGGGAATTCATGATATGGAAATGGATCGACTTCGAGTGAACAAAAGGCTATTAGATTGGAGGTGGTTGACAAAAGGCAAAGAGGCCTTAAGTGGTCGTATATTGTTTCCGAACAGGAAAGAAAGTCGAGAAGAGGATCTACCTGGTCCCATGAAGCTAGCCGCTTTCACCGGAACGTTGGTTCTCGTTGTATTTGTTTATGGTGTTGCTAATACTCTACTGTTGTATGAAGTGTTTTTCAACTTTTTTGTAATTACAAGTAGTAAGAATGCGAAAACCAAGGTCAAAATGATAATCGAGACTTTACTGGAGAAATCGGTCAGCATACGAGCTTGGGTCCTTTTTAGAATTTGTTATATTGTTTCGAAGCAAGTAACAACGGATCCACTGGATTTGGATAAAAACACCACTTCAAAAGATTTCGGTCTAATACCTAATATAAAAAATGCTACAACTGTGTTCGTAACACTGAAAACTGATGGATTTCTCCCTGCTTCGCAAGAGGACTTTACGCAGTTTGTTAAAATCCTAGAGACAAATTTGAAAAGTGAGCAACTCCAAATTGGCAATTGCAGCCTGCATGATGGTCGTATTCAAATAAATTGCGGAAATTCTGAAACAGTCGCATTTTTGAAAGGCGTGGTTGCTGTGTGTGCTGGAGGAAAATTTCGGGCGTATAAATTTAGTCATTTTTAATAATTATAGTGTGTCAATGAATAAAATCTTGCAGTGTATGTAGGAGCTTCTAGTTTTAATCGGAATCTTAATACTTATATTACAAATTTAAGGAATCTAGTCCTGTCAAACAACAATTTAATTTTTGAAAATATATATAAGATATTAGTATAATATATTGCATTGAACAGAAATGTTTTTAAGCTGTACAAAATTTTATATCAATACGCGTTTCAAATTACCTTCATAATACATTGTGGGTGGTGGGTATAAAACATTCTAGTCTGATTAAAAATCCACACAATTAATTGTAATTGAAAGGTAATAATTTAAAAGCATGTGGTGACCCTGCATTCAAAGCAAAATCATTTTTAAATGCATGAAATCAATGCAAACTATTTAAGTTAATGTAAGTCGTATATGTTTGCTAAATTACTAATCAAAATTAAGGCCTGCCTAACTGTACAAATACAGTATACAATTAAGTTTACACAAATCAAAAAAATAAAATTTCAGAACTTACAAAACGTCATAGGGTAGAGAATTACGGCTACGTATCACATTTTTACGCCATTAAATTTGTAATCAGATGATTTATCATTAGTAATAAAAAACACATTAAATACGCGATGGTGCTTATAAGCAAGGTCAAACTACTATTATATAATGGATGATAAATTATTCTGATTCCACCTAAAAACGAAATTCATTCGTATAGCGGATTAACACAATGTTTAATTGGCAGTGCAGTTGGCTGGAATACTATGAAAGATTAAAAAGTCTTACAATCTTGGTTCTTGTGTACCGCTGTATGTTTAATGTATTTTCATAGGTAGGTAGTAATGAGAATTTCATTCATGAATTC
>LJIJ01006032.1:0-10365 GCA_001718145.1 Orchesella cincta
GCATAATGCGCAAAATTTGCCCGCTGAGTGGGCAAGAAGGTTTTTACGAAATACTCCTACAACACATTATCTTTCAATCTCAAACTTTTAACTTTGACACCGTTTGAGTTTTCCATTTTACTATTATTGGTAATTTGGTACCACTAAATTCCTAATAAGTCTAAAAAAGTTTCTATGAAAAGTTTTTAAAAATTTAAACTGCACAGGGACTGTCAACCAAACAAAACTTAGACGCCAAAAGAATCATTGAATAAACATTTACCACATTAGCCCGCCGGGTGGGCTAAAGGTCTTTACGACAACTTCTACAACGCAGTGTCTTTTAATCCCAAGCTTTCAACTTTAAAACCGATTTGGTTTTTCTTTTTACTATAAGTGGTTATTTAGTATCACTAAATTCTTAATAAGTTCAAATATGTTGCTGTACATGAGTTTTTTAAAATTTATACTGCATACGGACTGTCGAGCGAAAAAAAATTGACGCCAAAATAGTCGTCGTGTTAAACATATACCAAATTTGCCCGCTGGTTGGGCAAAAGTTTTCACGTCAACTCCTACACCGCATTTTCCTTCAATCCCAAGCTTTTAACTTTAACACCGTTTTGGTTTTTCTTTTTACTATAAGTGGTTATTTAGTATCACTAAATTCTTAATAAGTTCAAATATGTTGCTGTACACGAGTATTTTAAGTTTACACTCCTTACGGACTGTCAAGCGAACAAAAAATTGGCACCAAAAGAGTCGTGTGTGGCATATACCAACTTTGCCCGCTGAGTGGGCAAAAGGTTTTCACGACAACTCCTACAACACATTATCTTTCAATCTCAAACTTTTAACTTTGACACCGTTTGAGTTTTCCGTTTTACTATCATTGGTAATTTGGTACCACTAAATTCCTAATAAGTCTAAAAAAGTTTCTTTGAAAAGTATTTAAAAATTTAAACTGCACAGGGACTGTCAACCAAACAAAACTTAGACGCCAAAAGAATCATTGAATAAACATTTACCACATTAGCCCGCCGGGTGGGCTAAAGGTCTTTACGACAATTTCTACAACGCAGTGTCTTTTAATCCCAAGCTTTCAACTTTAAAACCGATTTGATTTTTCTTTTTACTATATGTGATTATTTAGTATCACTTAATTCATAATCAGTTCAAATATGTTGCTGTACACGAGCATTTTAAAATTTACACTGCATACGGACTGTCGAGCGAACAAAAAATTGACACCAAAAGAGTCGTCGTGTGGAGCATATACCAAATTTGCCCGCTGGCTGGGCAAAATGTTTTCACGTGAACTTCTACATGGCATTTTCCTTCAATCCCAAGCTTTTAACTTTAACAACGTTTTGGTTTTTCTTTTTACTATAAGTGGTTATTTAGTATCACTAAATTCTTAATAAGTTCAAATATGTTGCTGTACACGAGTATTTTAAGTTTACACTCCTTACGGACTGTCAAGCGAACAAAAAGCTGGCACCAAAAGAGCCGTGGTGTGGAGCATATACCAACTTTGCCCGCTGGGTGGGCAAAAGGTTTTCACGACAACTCCTACAACACATTATCTTTCAATCTCAAACTTTTAACTTTGACACCTTTTGAGTTTTCCATTTTACTATTATTGGTAATTTGGTACCACTAAATTCCTAATAAGTCTAAAAAAGTTTCTATGAAAAGTTTTTTAAAAATTTAAACTGCACTGGGACTGTCAACCAAACAAAACTTAGACGCCAAAAGAATCATTGAATAAACATTTACCACATTAGCCCGCCGGGTGGGCAAAAGGTCTTTACGACAACTTCTACAACGCAGTATCTTTTAATCCCAAGCTTTCAACTTTAAAACCGATTTGTTTTTTCTTTTTACTATATGTGATTATTTAGTATCACTTAATTCTAATCAGTTTCAAATATGTTGCTGTACACGAGTATTTTAAAATTTACACTGCATACGGACTGTCAGCGAACAAAAAATTGACACCAAAAGAGTCGTCGTGTGGAGCATATGCCCAATTTGCCCGCTGGGTGGGCAAATGGTCTCAAGACAACTTCTACAACACATTATCTTTCAATCTCAACTTTAACTTTACACAGTTTTAGTCTTCCTTTTTAGCTATAAGTGGTGATTTGGTAGCCACTTAATTCCTAATAAGTTCAAATATGTTGCTGTCACGAGTATTTTAAAATTATACCTGGCATACGGACTGTCGAGCGAAAAAAAACGCCTGAACGAGTCAAAAGAGTTCGAAGGAGTGGAGCATATCCAAATTTTGCCCGCTGGGTTGGGCAAAAGTTTTAACGTCAAATCCTACATAGCATTGTCTTCCAATCCCCAAGCTTTAAGCTTTAAAACCGTTTTTTCGGTTTTTCTTTTTACTGTAAAGTGGTTATTTAGTATCACTAAATTCTTAATACTTAAGTATGTTGGCTGTACACGAGTATTTTTATAATTTACACTCCTTAGGAGCTGTCAAGCGACAAAAAATTGACACCCAAAAGAGTCTGCTGTTGGAAGCATATAACAACTTTGCCCGCTGGGTGGGCAAAAGGTCTTCACGACAACTGCGCTCGAACAAAATTATCTTCAATCCTCAGGGCTTTTACAGCTTTGAGCACCCCGTTGTTAGTTTTCCTTTCTTAGCCATCACCAGTGGTGATTTGGTGCCACTAAATTCTAATTGAGTTCAAATAGTTCTGTTCATGGAGTATTTTTAAAATTCTACACTCATACCCGGATGTCGAGCGAACAAACCTTGACACGCGAACTCAAAAGTGTCGTCGCGTGTTGGGTTAGCTTTTATACCTCACTAAATTTGATACCCGTCTGAGTGCGCAAAAGTCTTCAATAAGGACAATTCCTAACCAACATTTCCTCGTCTATCACTTTCTCCACTCTCTTCAGGCTTTTAACATTTGAACCTTCATCTCTCTAGCTTTCCTTTTTACTATCAGTGGGAATTTGGTGCCAATAAATTCCTAATGAGCTCAAATAGGTTGCTGTTCATGAGTATTTTAAATTTAGCACTGCAATACGGACTGTCGAGCGAACAAAAAATTGACACCAAAAGAGTCGTCGGTGGCCAGCATATACCAAGTTTGCCCGCTGAGTTGGCAAAAGGGTCTTCACGAAAACTTCTGCAACACATTTTTTCCTCAATCCAAGCTTTTTAACTTTAAACCGTTTTGATTTTTTTTTTACTATAACTGGTTATTTAGTGTCACTAAATTCTTAATAATTTCAAATTTGTTGCTGTACACGAGTATTTTAAAATTTACACTCTACGGACTGTCGAGCGAACAAAAAATTGACACCAAAAGAGTCGTCGTGTGGAGCATATGCCAAATTTGCCCGCTGGGTGGGCAAATGGTCTTCAGAGCTACTTATACAAACACATTATCTTTCAATTCAAATTTTAACTTTGACACAGTTTTAGTCTTCCTTTTTACTATAAGTGGTGATTTGGTACCACTTAATTCCTAATAAGTTCAAATATGTTGCTGTACACGAGAGTATTTTATAAATTAAACTGCAATACGGACTGTCGAGCGAAAAAAATTGACGCCAAAAGAGTCGTGTCGGTGGAGCATATACCAAATTTGCCGCTTATGGTGGGGCCAAAGTGTTTTCACGTCAACTTCAACATAGGATTGTCCTTCAATCCAAGCTTTTACCCCGTTTAATACCGTTTTCGGTTTTTTTTTTAGGCTGTAAGTGGTTATTTAGTATCACTAATTCTTAATAAGTTGCTATGTTGCTGTACACGAGTATTTTAAAATTTACGCTGCATACGGACTGTCAAGCGAAAAAAAAGGCACCAAAAAGAGTCGTCGTGTGGAAGCATATGCCAAGTTTTCCGCTCTGGGTGGGCAAACAAGGTTTTCACTTGAACTTCTACATGGCATTTTCCTTTATTATCCCAAGCTTTTAACTTTAAAACGTTTTGGGTTTGTTCTTTTTTTCCCGGAAGTGGTTTATTTAGTATCACTAAAATTCTTAATAAGTTCAAGTATGTTGCTGTGCACACGAGGCCTTAAAAAAAAAAAAATACGGACTGTCGAGCGAACAAAAATTGACACCAAAGGACTCGTCGTGTTAAGCATATACCAAATTTGCCCGCTGGTTGGGCAAAAGGTTTTCACGTCAACTCCTACACCGCATTTTCCTTCAATCCCTTTTTAACTTTAACACCGTTTGGTTTGGTTTTCTTTTTTACTATAAGTTTATTTAGTATCACTAAATTCTTAATAAGTTCAAATATGTTGCTGTTCACAAGTATTTAAAAATTTACACTGCATACGGACTGTCAAGTGAACAAAAAATAGGCACCAAAAGAGTCGTCATGTGGAGCATATGCCAAATTTGCCCGCTGAGTGGGCAAAAGGTTTTTACGAAAACTCCTACAACACATTATCTTTCAATCTCAAACTTTAACTTTGACCCGTTTGAGTTTTCCTTTTTACTATCATTGGTAATTTTTGGTACCACTAAATTCCTAATAAGTCTAAAAAAGTTTCTTTGAAAAGTATTTAAAAATTTAAACTGCACAGGGACTGTCAACCAAAACAAAACTTAGACGCCAAAAGAATCATTTGAATAAACATTTACCACATTAGCCGACGGGTGGGCTAAAGGTCTTTACGACAACTTCTACAACGCAGTATCTTTCAATCCCAAGCTTTCAACTTTAAAACCGATTTGGTTTTTCTTTTTACTATAAGTGGTTATTTAGTATCACTAAATTCTTAATAAGTTAAAATATATTGCTGTACACGAGTATTTTAAGTTTACACTCCTTACGGCCTGTCAAGCGAACAAAAAATTGGCACCAAAAGAGTCGTGGTGTGAAGCATATACAAACTTTGCCCGCTGGGTGGGCAAAAGGTTTTTACGACAACTCTACAAACTTTTTTTCTTCAAATCTCAGGCTTTTAACTTTGACACCGTTTTAGTTTTCCTTTTTACCATCAGAGGTGATTTGGTGCCCCTAAATTCCTAATGAGCTCAAAAAAGGTTGCTGTTCATGAGTATTTTAAAATTTACACTGCATACGGACTGTCGAGCGAACATAAAATTGACACCAAAAGAGTCGTCGTGTGGAGCATATGCCAAATTTGCCCGCTGGGTGGGCAAATGGTCTTCAAGACTACTTCTACAACACATTATCTTTCAATCTCAAACTTTTAACTTTGACACAGTTTTAGTCTTCCTTTTTACTATAAGTGGTGATTTGGTACCACTTAATTCCTAATAAGTTCAAATATGTTGCTGTACACGAGTATTTTAAAATTTATACTGCATACGGACTGTCGAGCGAAAAAAAACTGACGCCAAAAGAGTCGTCGGGTGGAGCATATACCAAATTTGCCCGCTGGGTGGGCAAAGTGTTTTCACGTCAACTTCAACATAGCATTGTCCTTCAATCCCAAGCTTTTACCTTTAAAACCGTTTTCGGTTTTCTTTTTACTGTAAGTGGTTATTTAGTATCACTAAATTCTTAATAAGTTCAAGTATGTTGCTGTACACGAGTATTTTAAAATTTACGCTGCATACGGACTGTCAAGCGAACAAAAAAGGCACCAAAAGAGTCGTCGTGTGGAGCATATGCCAAATTTGCCCGCTGAGTGGGCAAAAGGTTTTCACGAAAACTCCTACACACATTATCTTTCAATCTCAAACTTTTAACTTTGACACCGTGTTTGAGTTTTCCATTTTACTATCATTGGTAATTTGGTACCACTAAATTCCTAATAAGTCTAAAAAAGTTTCTTTGAAAAGTATTTAAAAATTTAAACTGCACAGGGACTGTCAACCAAACAAAACTTAGACGCCAAAAGAATCATTGAATAAACATTTACCACATTAGCCCGCCGGGTGGGCAAAAGGTCTTTACGACAACTTCTACAGCGCGGTATCTTTCAATCCCAAGCTTTCAACTTTAAAACCGATTTGGTTTTTCTTTTTACTATAAGTGGTATTTAGTATCACTAAATTCTTAATAAGTTCAAATATGTTGCTGTACACGAGTATTTTAAATTTACACTCCTTACGGACTGTCAAGCGAACAAAAAATTGCACCAAAAGAGTCGTGGTGTGGGGCATATACCAACTTTGCCCGCTGGGTGGGCAAAAGGTCTTCACGACAACTTCTACAGCACATTATCTTTCAATCTCAGGCTTTTAACTTTGACACCGTTTTAGTTTTTCTTTTTACTATAAGTGGTTATTTAGTATCACTAAATTCTTAATAAGTTCAAATATGTTGCTGTTCACGAGTATTTAAAAATTTACTCTGCATACGGACTGTCAAGCGAACAAAAAATAGGCACCAAAAGAGTCGTCATGTGAGCATATGCCAAATTTGCCCTGAGTGGGCAAAAGGTTTTACGAAAACTCCTACAACACATTATCTTTCAATCTCAAACTTTTAACTTTGACACCGTTTGAGTTTTCCATTTTACTATCATTGGTAATTTGGTACCACTAAATTCCTAATAAGTCTAAAAAAGTTTCTTTGAAAAGTATTTAAAAATTTAAACTGCACAGGGACTGTCAACCAAACAAAACTTAGACGCCAAAAGAATCATTGAATAAACATTTACCACATTAGCCCGCCGGGTGGGCAAAAGGTCTTTACGACAACTTCTACACGCGTATCTTCAATCCCAAGCTTTCAACTTTACACCGTTTGTTTTTTTTACTATAGTGGTTATTTAGTATCACTAAATTCTAATAGTTCAAATATGTTGCTGTTCATGAGTATTTTAAAATTTACACTCATACGGACTGTCGAGCGAAAAAAAATTGACACCAAAAGAGTCGTCGTGTGGAGCATATACCAATTTGCCCGCTGGTGGGCAAAAGGTCTTCACGACAACTCCTACAACACATTATTTTCAATCTCAAGCTTTTAACTTTGACACCGTTTTGTTTCCTTTTACTATAAGTGGTTATTTGGTACCACTTAATTCCTAATAAGTTCAAATATGTTGCTGTACACGAGTATTTTAAAATTTATACTGCATACGGACTGTCGAGCGAAAAAAAATTGACGCCAAAAGAGTCGTTGGGTGGAAAGTTCAAGTATGTTGCTGTACACGAGTATTTTAAAATTTACGCTGCATACGGACTGTCAAGCGAACAAAAAAGGCACCAAAAGAGTCGTCGTGTGGAGCATATGCCAAGTTTGCCCGCTGGGTGGGCAAAAGGTTTTCACGTAAACTCCTACAACACATTATCTTTCAATCTCAAACTTTTAACTTTGACACCGTTTGAGTTTTCCATTTTACTATCATTGGTAATTTGGTGCCACTAAATTCCTAATAAGTCTAAAAAAGTTTCTTTGAAAAGTATTTAAAAATTTAAACTGCACAGGGACTGTCAACCAAACAAAACTTAGACGCCAAAAGAATCATTGAATAAACATTTACCACATTAGCCCCGCCGGTGGGCAAAAGGTCTTTACGACAACTTCTACAGCGCGGTATCTTTCAATCCCAAGCTTTCAACTTTAAAACCGATTTGGTTTTTCTTTTTACTATAAGTGGTATTTAGTATCACTAAATTCTTAATAAGTTCAAATATGTTGCTGTACACGAGTATTTTAAAATTTACACTCCTTACGGACTGTCAAGCGAACAAAAATTGACACCAAAAAGAGTCGTCGTGTGGAGAATATTCCAAACTTTGCCCACTGGGTGGGCAAAATGTTTTCACGTCAACTTTAACACATTGTCTTCAATCCCAAGCTTTTACCTTTAAACCCGTTTTAGGTTTTTCTTTTTAATGTAAGTGGTTATTTAGTATCACTAAACTCTTAATAAGTTCAAATATGTTGCTGTACACGAGTATTTTAAATTTACACTCCTACGGACTGTCAAGCGAACAAAAATTGACACCAAAAGAGTCGTCGTGTGGAGCATATACCAACTTTGCCCGCTGGGTGGGCAAAAGGTTTTTACGACAACTCCTACAACACATTATCTTTCAATCTCAGGCTTTTAACTTTGACACCGTTTTAGTTTTCCTTTTTACTATCAGAGGTGATTTGGTGCCACTAAATTCCTAATAGTCAAATAGGTTGCTGTTCATGAGTATTTTAAAAATTTACACTGCATACGGACTGTCGAGCGAACAACAATTGACACCAAAAGAGTCGTCGTGTGGAGCATATACCTAATTTGCCCGCTGAGTGGGCAAAAGGTCTTCACGACAACTCCTACAACACATTATCTTTTAATCTCAGGCTTTTAACTTTGACACCGTTTTAGATTTCCTTTTTACTATCAGTGGGAATTTGGTGCCAATAAATTCCTAATGAGCTCAAATAGGTTGCTGTTCATGAGTATTTTAAAATTTACACTGCATACGGACTGTCGAGCGAACAAAAAATTGACACCAAAAGAGTCGTCGTGTGGAGCATATACCAAGTTTGCCCGCTGGTGGGCAAAAGGTTTTTACGACAACTCCTACAACACATTATCTTTCAATCTCAGGCTTTTAACTTTGACACCGTTTTAGTTTTCCTTTTACCATCAGGTGATTTGGTGCCACTAAATTCCTAATGAGCTTCAAATAGTTGCTGTTCATGAGTATTTTAAAATTTACACTGCATACGGACTGTCGAGCGAACATACAATTGACACCAAAAGAGTCGTCGTGTGGAGCGTATACCTAATTTGCCCGCTGAGTGGGCAAAAGGTCTTCACGACAACTCCTACAACACATTATCTTTTAATCTCAGGCTTTTAACTTTGACACCGTTTTAGATTTCCTTTTTACTATCAGTGGGAATTTGGTGCCAATAAATTCCTAATGAGCTCAAATAGGTTGCTGTTCATGAGTATTTTAAAATTTACACTGCATACGGACTGTCGAGCGAACAAAAAATTGACACCAAAAGAGTCGTCGTGTGGAGCATATACCAAGTTTGCCCGCTGAGTTGGCAAAAGGTCTTCACGAAAACTTCTGCAACACATTTTCCTTCAATCCCAAGCTTTTAACTTTAAAACCGTTTTGGGTTTTTCTTTTTACTATAGGTGGTTATTTAGTGTCACTAAATTCCTAATGAGCTCAAATAGGTTGCTGTTCATGAGTATTTTAAAATTTACACTGCATACGGACTGTCGAGCGAACATAAAATTGACACCAAAAGAGTCGTCGTGTGGAGCATATGCCAAATTTGCCCGCTGGGTGGGCAAATGGTCTTCAAGACAACTTCTACAACACATTATCTTTCAATCTCAAACTTTTAAATTTGACACAGTTTTAGTCTTCCTTTTTACTATAAGTGGTGATTTGGTACCACTTAATTCCTAATAAGTTCAAATATGTTGCTGTACACGAGTATTTTAAAATTTATACTGCATACGGACTGTCGAGCGAACAAAAAACTTACACCAAAAGAGTCGTCCTGTGGAGCATATACCAACTTTGCCCGCTGAGTGTGCAAAAGGTCTTCACGAAAACTCCTATAACACATTATCTTTCAATCTCAAGCTTTTAACTTTGACACCGTTTTAGTTTTCCTTTTTACTATCAGTGGTGATTTGGTGCCACTAAATTCATAATGAGTTCAAATATGTTGCTGTTCATGAGTATTTTAAAATTTAAACTGCATACGGACTGTCGAGCTAAAAAAAATTGACGCCAAAAGAGTCGTCGGGTGGAGCATATACCAAATTTGCCCGCTGGGTGGGCAAAGTGTTATCACGTCAACTTCAACATAGGATTGTCCTTCAATCCCAAGCTTTTACCTTTAAAACCGTTTTGGGTTTTTCTTTTTACTGGAAGTGGTTATTTAGTATCACTAAATTCTTAATAAGTTCAAGTATGTTGCTGTGCACGAGTGTTTTAAAATTTACCCTGCATACGGACTGTCGAGCGAACAAAAAATTGACACCAAAAGAGTCGTCGTGTTAAGCATATACCAAATTTGCCCGCTGGTTAGGCAAAAGGTTTTCACGTCAACTCCTACACCGCATTTTCCTTCAATCCCAAGCTTTTAACTTTAACACCGTTTTGGTTTTTCTTTTTACCATCAGAGGTGATTTGGTGCCACTAAATTCCTAATGAGCTCAAATAGGTTGCTGTTCATGAGTATTTTAAAATTTACACTGCATACGGACTGTCGAGCGAACATACAATTGACACCAAAAGAGTCGTCGTGTGGAGCGTATACCTAATTTGCCCGCTGAGTGGGCAAAAGGTCTTCACGAAAACTCCTACAACACATTATCTTTCAATCTCAAGCTTTTAACTTTGACACCGTTTTAGTTTTCCTTTTTACTATCAGTGGGAATTTGGTGGCCAATAAATTCCTAATGACCTCAAATAGGTTTGCTGTTCATGAGTATTTTAAAAATTTAC
>LJIJ01006033.1:0-10364 GCA_001718145.1 Orchesella cincta
ATGCGGTACACTGAGTTAAGATGAGCGACGTAGCAACGACATTCCGACATGCTATAGCAGACGTGTAGACGTACTAGTGCTGGGGAGTGGAATTGGCAGAGAATTGTACTGCTTGGGGAACGGGCTTTATGATAACAATGATCGAGTGTGTATTATTCGTCATGTACTGAGCCGGAAATTTTCAGATACGATAGCTGCGATCGAAGTGAGTACTATCGAGAGGCGTCCGAAAGGTGTGTGCGTATTGAGATAGTGGCGTGGACCTTTGACCTCGGTTCGAAAAGTTCCGACTCTCAATTAGTCTGCCAAAGTGCATGATATTAGCAGATGCAGCGCAGCTGGCAGTAGCGTTTCGTAATGGTGTAGTGCAATGAAGGCTATCGTGACCTTGTGACCTCTGTTCGGATGAAGTTCTAAGTTTCGATTTGCAGTGCATATTCATCATCAGCAGCAGCCAATACCTTTCGAATGCGTATCGATCATATGGCTATAATGGTCATGTCCGGAACATTAATCATGACCTTTGACCCTTTTCAAAACCTCTGATTTGAATTTGAAAATGCATATTCATCATCAGCAAGCAATACCTTTCTAATGATATATCATAAGTATAATGGTCATTTGAAACATTAATCGTGACCGTTTGACCCTGTTCGAAAGTTCTGATTTGAATTTGCGATGCATATTCATCATCAGTAGAGCAATCCTTCGAATGATGTATCATAAGCTATATGTGACGCTTATCAATTTAGTTGCGCTTATCATTTGACCCTGTTCCCGTGACTGACCCAGAGTAACCCATCTACGAACTCATCGTTCGCTTTGACCTTATCTATCGATTGGTGAAGACAGAATTTCAAAATGTCAAACGGTTCGAAAGTTATCGTGTTGACAGACAGACGACAGACAGACAGACGCGATATAAAGTCTTCTTAATATGTACCTAAGGTAATAATAAATGCTGGTAGCCAGTAGGGTAAAAATCAAAAAATATCACTTATCCTCCTTAATTGACGCTTATCCTCCTTAAGTATGACTTACCCTCCTCAGTTATCTCTTAATTATCACTAATCCTCCTTAATTGTCATTTATCGTCCTTAATTATCACTTATCCTCCTTAATTATGACTTACCCTCCTCAGTTATCTCTTAATTATCACTAATCCTCCTTAATTGTCATTTATCGTCCTTAATTATCACTTATCCTCCTTAATTATGACTTACCCTCCTCAGTTATCTCTTAATTATCACTTATCGTCCTTAATTATCACTTATCCTCCTTAATTATGACTTACCCTCCTCAGTTATCTCTTAATTATCACCAATCTTCCTTAATTGTCACTTATCGTCCTTAATTGTCACTTATCGTCCTTAATTATCCCTAATCTTCCTTAATTGTCACTTATCGTTCATTAATTATCTTTTTATCCTAATTATGACTTACCCTCTCTCCGTTAACTCTTAATTATAACTAATCTTGCTTAATTGTCATTATCGTCCTAATTATCACTTATCCTCCTAATGTATGACTTACCCTCCTCCGTTAACTCTTAATTATCACTAATCTTGCTTAATTGTCACTTATCCTCCCTAATTGTCATTTATCGTTCTTAATTATCACTTATCCTTCTTAATTATAACTCGTCCTCCTTCACTATCCCCTATTCTACAACTCCAAGGCATTTGTAATTAGCGCCGGTCTCAATGGGGCACTGTGATACATTTGGTTTACAATGTATGATGAAACTTAATTATGATTGTGGTTAACTTATGATTAAGTGCGCGGATTTAGCTGAAAAATCAATAGGGTTCGTCCTTTGACCTAAACAATCAGTGTGCCAAAGTTGAAGTTGATTGGATGAGTTTTGTTTGAGTTATCGCACAGACAGACAGACATCCACCCACCCATCCACACGACATGAAATATGACCATTCTCATATAAAATACAAACATTCTGTTTGATTTTAAATAAAATATAAAATATTTTTACTCCAGTTCTACATTGTTCTTAAAAACAAGGTAGTTTATAAAGTACAAGACAAAACAAATGTTGTATACGGCTGCTGAAGCTGAAGCCAGACCATTTATAGATACTACGTTGTGATTAACAACTTGAAATAGCAAAACATACGAACAACAAAGAGATACATCCCAGCTTACAAATGCATAACCACGTCTTTTCCAGCACCCATGCAGGCTTGCAGCTAAGATTTTTCAGATAAAAAACAAAGAAAAGACTACCGTCTCTGCAAAAACCTCTAATGTGTGTTTGACGTGGAATAGACGGTCTCACGCACGGAATTTTTTGGTACAAAGGAATGACAGGAGTTGTGAGTGTACGCACCATTAGAGATTTGCTTTGAAAATTGACTTGAGTCAAATTAAAGTTTTGCTGGTGTACAATATTAGCAGATACATCTTATGCATTTCGCCACCTTCTTGGTAGACAGATCATGTACTTTGTATGCTTGCTTATTGAGAAGCATGCTCTGGAAAAATCTGGATGGTTTGGTTTGCCCTACTCTATTCATTTCTCTGCTTTCCACTCCTGTCTTGTTCAACTGACATTCTACTACTTTGTGCTCTCCCTCACATTTTCAACAACGAAAAGTCTCGAAGATTTCCTTGGAATTTGTTTCCGTTACGAAGTTTGGTTAAGTTTGTACTGTAAATCGTAATACGTTATTTAAAGTTATATAATAGAGAGTGATGTTGTGATTCGTTAATCCAAGTTTACTTGCCAAACGCTATAAAAAAGACAACGTATTTGTGAGTGATCTAAACAGAGATCAGTTTTCATCACAAAAATCGTCTTGCATAATTTTTTTGCGTTTTATTCCGTCACGCTACGTAAGTCAAAATAATTAAGTAATACATAAAAGAAGATAAAGTCTGTTATAGTCCGAAAAACATATTCTCTTTCTCGCCCCACGTGATATATGCACAGTTCAATTCATATCTAACAGCAATTCAATTTTGGTCTGTGTGTTTCAAGGTCATATATATAACCACTGCATTTTACTGTATAGCATTACAGCCACGGCATTTATATTTTTGCTGTACGAAGCTACGCTTGCAATGGATATACATTATCTCACGAGTGAAAAACAAGAGCGAGTTCACAATCACAGATTGAAACTGATGTGTGACTATCTGCACTGCATATTATGAGCCACAGTCACTTGTAGTGTTGCTGGAAGATTCTTGCTGAAATTTTCCAAAACTGGTTGTCTCTTGCATTCAATCCTTTTGTCTCACAGCATTATGTTATATGCCTTTCATACTACATATATTAGCACCCCAGAGATTTTATTGCATCTTGCAGTACAGTTTCACCACCTCCTTTTGCTAGATTTGCTTGGGCGGGTATGAATATTTTTCTAACGTGCCTCTTTTACTTCCAGAGTCGACAAAGCTCTCCTCATTCTGCTATACTGCGGATGAATCATCACCAAGGGACGTTCACGGTAATCTTTTACCAACAACACAGTTGCTAGCCGCGCTTTTACATTTCTCTCTTGTGAGCAGAATATCTTTTCTTCATATTTGTCTGTGTGAAAGATGCAAAATATGCTGCTGTGCCGTGTTAATGCTCATGCATGCAATTTTTCTGTGACAAGCACACTTTAGATTAATGGTAATGAATAGGTTGCAATGCAGTGTATATGACATAGAATTATATTGAATTTCACAAATTTTAACTGAAAATTGAACCTTTATCTAAATACATGATAATGTTTCTTTCTAAACACTTTTTCCAATCAAGTTACATATACTCTACTTTTGTAATGTAATATTTTTCAGTCGTGTTGACGTGCTTTAAACACATGAGCAGATAAGGAATATAAACTTTAAAAGTGGTCGAATATCTAATGTAAATGAACTACTATGGGAAAAACAGTGTTAAAAATTGAAATTAAAAAGTGATTCTTGGTACGTATTAAGTCCCAGAATATACCCAATCCTCCCAACGACAATTACACAGCTTAATCGAAGGAGATGAATTGAACAAAATGGTGTCTTCCGTAGCTACCGCATAGTAGTACGATGCTTCTGCGTTGTCCATAACCAAGATTTAGCTGCTACTCATAATTTACTTAATTTGGTTTTTGGTAGCATAAAGAAAAATTAGAGCACTAAATCATAAACAGAAGTGACTTTTGCTTTCTCATAACATAGAAGTGGGTAAAGTTCGTAGCGCAGAAAGATTCTCAACGGTTTTTGCTATCGCAATGCTTTGGGTTTTAATTAAAACTTTGTCAAGCTATCCGATTCAAAGTAAACAATACTTAAAACAAAAATGCAACCAATATTTAGTTGTAAGCTGCTGCAAATAATGCCGATCTGAACATGATTTCTCCTGGGATTTGCTGATATGTTAACTTTGCAATACAATAAAAATCGAAGTTAAACCCCAAACAGTTCGATTATACTGACAGCTGTATAAATTACAGAACATGATTTATGCAAAAGCTTTTTGCGACAGTGAAAGGATGAAAAATATGCTCGCAATTTTTCCCAAAATAATACTGTGCTATAAGTACGATTGGTTTAACATATATATTGTACATGGTTTCAGTGCAATATTTTTATAAATAATATATTGATGTCATGGTCAAGCTAATTTAAATGACCCGAAAACAAAAAGTTAATACCTTAACATTAGAGATAGATGCATACGTTTTTTAAGCACATTGTTTTCTATTTCTGACAAAAAGTAGCATTTTGTTTCTGCCGTTTGAGGGTTTTATTTTAGATATATATTTTGTTTATGTTTTGCTATCGGGTTAGTCTGCTTTTAAGGTTAATCTATTGCTAAATCTGTTGCTAATTCATCTTGCATAAAATGCTTACAAACTGACATGTCAATAAAAATCCTGACCTTCCTCACTTTCTATACTTATTGTATCCACAAAATTTGGATTTTTAAAAAACTGATGTGATTTTACTCTTTGGCACAGTTGCATTTTGAGATAAAATATATAAAGACTTGGTAATCACGTGTTTTGTATTTTTCATTTTAATTCAATCAAGCCACAAATTCTTAACACAAAATAATACTTTCCCCATTTTATTCGAGGGGTTTAAGTCACGAATAGCAAGTACGAAAAACGCGGAAGAAAAGTTTTCGAAAGTGGTCACTATTAAGGTGGCATTATTTTCCTAACTTTATAAAAAAGGAAGAGTTGGTTTGGAGGTTCGAGAAACGGAAAGAAATAGGATGAAAAGGAGTGTTGCGTGGTTTTTGAACCTATTAAACAGAGTGATAACTGTTTTATGCATTACATAGAAGAGTTGAAAAAATGAACCACCTGGAGTTCTTTGAAGCATCAAAGAATTTAGTCACTCTCCAATCAGGTAGAGCTTGCCAGATAGTAATGTGGGTGTGAATTTAAAAAGTCAATACTGCTCACAATGCACATGCGTCAGAAATTTTTTTGCGGCTATGTGCACTGTTTTAGTTTGTAATAATACAAACTTTGTATGTCGTATAAAATAAAAGGTTTCCGTCAAGAAACTAAATGATTTTATACGGCTGCGGAAGCTGGAGCCCAGATAGATACTATGTGACAAACCACTTGAAACAGCAAAAAATATAAGCAACGAAGAGATCCATCCAAGCTTACAAATGCATAACAACGTTCTCTCCAGCAAAGCTGGCTTGCAGCTAAGATTATGCAGATAAAAAACAGAGAACAGACTTCCGTCTATGCAAAAACCTCTAATGTATGTTTACTGGAATCTCAAATGATCTCATGCTCGGAATTTTTGGGTACAAATGAATGACAGCGCTCTAATTATGGATAGTGAGAGAAGTGCGAGCCCAAATAACTGTTTTCGAGAAAAGACGAAGACCTGACTGTACATTTCCTCACTCCCTCGTGCTTTGAAGATTGACTTTGTCTAACTTATTTTTTTGCTGGTATACAATATTAGCAGATACTTCTTATGCATTCCGCGAGCTTCTTGGTGAATAGATCATGTACTTTGTTGCTTGCTTGAGCAGCATGCTATGGAAAAGTCTGGACGGTTTGTTTCGCATTGCTCTCTTTATTCCTCCCACTTGCATTCCTGTCTTTTACAACTGACACTCTACCACTTTGTGCTCTCCTTCACATTTTCAACAAAGAAAAGTCTCGACGATTTCCTTGGAACTAGTGACCGTTTACTAAAGATTGGTGAAATTTGTACGTAAAGGTTTTAAAATTAATAAACGAAACTTACGTTGTGATTCTATTATGCAAATATAAATTTCAAACGTAAAAAAACTACGACTACGTTTGTGAGTGCTCTGAACAGTTTTCATTTTATCACAAAAATCTTTCACAATTTTTGTTTGCGTTTTATTTGTTTTACGCCACGTAAGTCAAATAACTAAGATAATGCACAAAAGAAGTTAAAGTACGTTATAGGCCGGAAAATGTATATAATTTTTCGGTCTACGGGATAAATACACAGTCAAATTCAATTTTGATCTGTGTGTTTCAAGGTCATATATAACCACTGCATTACTGTATGCTTTACAGCCAGGCATGTATATTTTGCCTGTCATGAAGCTACGCTTGCAGTAGATATACATAGATCTCACGAGTGAAAAACAAGAGCGAATTCACAATCACAGATTGAGACTGATGTGTGAACTATCTGCATTGCATATTATGAGCCACAGTCACTTGATTGTTCTGGCTGAAGCTGAAATTTTCCGAAACTTTGTGTCCTGCATTCAATGCCTTTCATGCTACATATATTAGCACCCCAGATATTTAGAGCATCTTGCAGTATAGTTTCGCCACCTCATTTCGATAGATTTGCTTGGGAGGGTATGAACATTTTTAATCCTATGTTTGCTATCTTTCTTACTACCAGACCCCTAACAAAACTACCCTCACTCTTGTCTACTGCGGATGAACAGCACACCAAGACGTTGACTCGCATCTTTTACCACCAACCCGGTTGCTAGCCGCGTTTTACATTTGTCTTCTTGGTGAGCAGAATATCTTTTTTCAATATTATGTGTGTGAAAGATGCAAAGTATGCTGCTGTGCCGTGTTGACTCATGCATGTAATTTTTCTGTGACAAACACACTTCAGATTGATGGTAATGAATAATTTGCTTGGTTTAGCACCTTTTATAGGACATAACATAGGAATTATATTGAATTTAACTGAAAATTTATCTAAATACATGCTAATGTGTCTTTCTAAACACTTTTCCCCATCACGTTACATTTACTATACTTTGCTATATAATATTTGTAGGGTTCAGTCGTTTGACGTGTTTCATTTCAACACATGACCAAGATAAGGTCAAATGGTCGAATTTCTAATATAAAATGAACTACTATGGGAAAAACTGTGTTAAATCTGATTCTGGTATGTATTAAGTCCCCGAATGTAACCAATCCCCCAACGACAATTGCAAACAGTCAACAGTGACTGTTTTATTATTAATTCTTCGTATTTTTTCCAGTCGAGGTTACCATCATTGTAGTGTAAACATAATTCATTTTGTATTGCAAACCTGAAAGTTAAATTGAATAATACAATATTAGCAATTTACGAACAAGAGATTTTGGTCGACATAAAAAGAACCCATCAACTCTTGTAATGTTTTGGGTTATTCTTTCTATGCAATAACATTCTATTTCATTCTCATTTAGCAACGTAGTTAATTTAGTAGTTAGCAAGACTTTCTATCTATCAAGTAAATCAATATGTACAGGGAAACAAGGGTGTGTATAAGTAGAGTCGGAATGTGAGCGAGTCTCTCCTCCACTCACCATGTACCTAAGTACGAAATATGCCTATGGGCTGAGTGCCATCCTCATGGTTCAGCGTCCCATGCTTCATTACATACAAAGAACAACTTAGCCGGCGCTCATGGCCACAACTTCAACTTACAAATAACTCATATATTGTTAAAACTCTCATCTTAAATACTACGCAAACTTCATATTCACTTTGTAACATCGTTTTTTGTTTGTTGAGACAGAATTACTAGTTGAGAAGCTTATATGCAGCTTTGTCAAGCTAAAATCGACCGAAGGGGGCCCAGCGGGCGGGGGATAGCGTCGCGGCGGGCGGGTGGTCAGGATAGCTGGCGTTTTTGTAACCGTCTCATCGGTAAAGGAAGATTAGAGGCCTTGGGCCGAACGACCTCAACTACTCTCAAACTTAATGGGGTGAGAAGTCAGCTTGCTTAATCGAAGCTCTGACAATGGATGGTGAGTCAAGTGGCCATCTTGGTAAGCAGGACTGGGGCTGTGGGTGACCAACCCGGGTTAGGCGCCCGAATCGACGCATCAGATCCCATAAAAGGCGTTGGTTGCTTAAGACAAGCAGGACGGTGGCCATGGAGTCGGAATCCGCTAAGAGGTGTAACACTCACCTGCCGAAAGCAACTAGCCCGAAAATGGATGGCGCTGAAGCGTCCGTGCATCCCGGCCGTTGGGTCCAAAGAGGCTTAAATGTCCGCGAGGACCCAACGAGTAGAGGGTCGTGGGCGGTGTGCGTAGAAGGGTCTGGGCGTGGGCCTAACCTGGAAGCCGCCGTCAGTGCAGATCTTGGGGGTAGTAGCAAATACTTTGGAGAGGCCCGAAGGACGATGTGAGAAGGGGTTTGTGGAACAGCCGTGGACACGAGTCAGTCGATCTAAACCCGACGGAGAAGGTCGGTATCACTGTGAAGGCAGTTAAAAATCAAAAATGTATGCCTTACTGTGTTTGGTAAGGGTGGAAAAGGGAGTCTGGGTTTCAATTCCAGAACCCGGTGACGGAACGCTCTTTTGATATGTCCTCGGCGGCTATATCGATTGGGGCTAACCCAAAAAGACCTGGAGAAGGTGGGGCTCCCAGGAAGAAGTTTTCTTTTCGCATGAGTAAATAAGCCCCTGGAGATCTTCACGGAGGAGATAGTCACTGTTACGAAGAGCGGCCGCAGTTAGTTGTGGCGTCTGGGATGTTTTGCTGGACTTAAGTAGAAACTACAAAGCCGTAGAGTGGATCGTACAGGCAATGGCGTCGCCACTCATGTGAATCCGAGTATATTTCTCAAGTTTAAATCGGCCAGCAGTGTCTGGAGGTGAACGAACCCATTAACTATCGGTCGATAGTTATGTTGGTCTCTGGGTCAAAGGAAACTCATGTTAATCTTTTGACTAAGGATTTCCAGATCGCGTATTCCGGGAGCAAGGAAAGAGGATTTGTTTCTGAGGTTGAACGACCGATCCAGGTTCATTAAATAGAGATTCCTTCCGGTTGCCTAGGATCTAGATAGTTATACTATGTCAGAGCTGACCGCCTGGACAAGAGTAATGTGTGGTGTACGTTCCCTAAGAATCCGCAAATTGTCCGCAGGACCCCTTTTTTCTATCTGAGATCCCCGGTACGGTGCTTGGAAGATGGGTAAGAGGTCCTTAGGGGTATTCGACCTATCTCAGTGCAATCCTAACGCCTTACTGCGTGCAGCATTGTCAACGATCAACTCAGAAACTGTCAACGGAACCGACGGAGGAATACCTCTGTCTAATAAATTACAACCAAAATGCAAACGCATTACTTAGCTTGTAGGAGCATAAGACTGTCTCTTGCGGCAAGAAACGTGCCGGTTGACACAAATGTGATTTCTGCCCAGGCTTTGAATGTGCAAAGTGAAGAATTGCATCAAGAGCGCAAGTAAAAAACGCGGGAGGTAACTATGCTCTTTAAGGTAGCCAAGATGCCTCGTCATCTAATTAGTTCGCGCATGAATGGGATAACGAGATTCCACTGTCTATCTACTAT
The DNA here is from genome assembly GCA_001718145.1 of Orchesella cincta. Lineage (NCBI taxonomy): Eukaryota > Metazoa > Arthropoda > Collembola > Entomobryomorpha > Orchesellidae > Orchesella > Orchesella cincta. Next base: position 9,783 of record LJIJ01006033.1, read on the forward strand.
CTAGCGAACACAGCCAAGGGGACGGCTTGGGCATCAGCGGGGAAAGAAGACCCTGTTGAGCTGACTCTAGTCTGGCATTGTGAGAGACACGAGGGGTTAGCATAAGTGGGAACTTCGGTCGACTTGAAATACACTCTCCGATCGTTTCTCGGTTACTCGGTGAGGCGGAGGCTGCAGTGTCTTCGACGTTAGTCGGAATTGTTGGAGCCAAGACCCTAGTCCTGAGAGGGCGGGTGCTTTTTGGAAGGGTGCAGGTGTCTGGGAACTGGGTGCCTGTATTCTGAGACTAGTGCTGGGTCGACTCGATCTGAGGACACGCCAGGCGGGAGCTTTGACTGGGGCGGTACATCTGTCAAATGATAACGCAGGTGTCCTAAGGCCAGTCAGCGAGGAAGAAACCTCGCGTAGAGCAAAAGGCAAAAGGCTGGCTTGATCCCTGATTTTCAGTACGGAATGCGGGACTGCGAAAGCACGCCTATCGATCTTCTTGGCTTCGGAGTTTCCTAGCAAGAGGTGGTTCAGAAATTACCACAAAAGCGACGTCGCCTTGAACGGCTTTGGCGCACAAGCCAGTTATCCCCT
>LJIJ01006034.1:0-10360 GCA_001718145.1 Orchesella cincta
TGGAAAGTTTCTTGTTTACTGTTTTTGGTATATCAAGATGTTAAAACAATCGATCCTTACTGATTTTCAAAAAGAGTTTCAGAACTTCTTTCAGATCTTATGAGTGGAATGTTAGACTTGAGACAGCCCTGTAAAAATGTAAGAAATAACAAAAGCCTTGGCAAAAAATGTATTGATGACATTTGAAACAGATTACTATATAAAAGTAGGATTTTAAATACGTTTTGCAAATGCCTATTGTTTTTACAATACATATGATTCGAGTCTCTTGTTTGCCTTTATTTATTAGCTTTTACGAGAATGTGTATATTTCTCGTGTAAAAACTAATCATTGGTAAATTGCGAAATTGCCTTTTTTATTTATTCTTTTAGATGACATACAAGAATTGATTTCAGAAAGTTTTGCATTGCACAACGCAATTTTAACAGCCAGTAAATACAACGACGGAACACGTATTCCAAACATACCTATACGCTTTTTTAAGCACACGCGAAGGAAATTTAATGTTGGGGTTATTATTTCGGTATTTAAAGAGTATGTGGCCATAGAAGACGAGGAACAAACAATAAATTAATTTTTTTAATCGTTTTTTTTAAATACAGAAAATTTCGCCTAGCGCCAAGAATAAGTCTTTAATGCAATTCTCTTTTTTGGTCGTTTCAAGGGTATTTAATATTTGTTCCTTATATTGCGACAAGATTCAATGAAATTTAAATAGTCATTCCCTTTTTATCATTTCAAGAAAGATCTCGATGTTTTACTAATTCTGCTCATTATGTTCATTGAGAGATGATTCTAATCTGTATATAGAGTAATCCTAAATCTACTTATGTCTAATATGTCAATCTTCCTGTCGCTTCGATTCAATGTCTCTCCTTTTGAGGTTAATTCCCCTTGTCCGCTTTCTATTTTTAGTAACAGTCCACAATAATCATTTCCAGTTCAAGACCCAACTTTCCTTCGTTTATATGACAATGCACATATATGAAAAAGTAGTGAAAACCTGAATACATTAAACGTTCAGTGCCCTTTGCTGCACAAATTACTACAAACTTGTGTCTCTTTGTCGATCTCATTTCACCCACTCAGAGTGAATTTACATTAAATTTGCAGCACAGAGGTACAACTCACAAGCCCATTGCCACCGCTCTTACATTTACATACAAAACTCAGATCTCAGTATTTTAGTTTTAGCATTCACACCGCTCAGTTTTAACCATTTTATAATAATTCTTCAACTGCTCACTTTCGTATAAATCTTCAACCGATTAAATAGATAATTTATAATGCCACGTTTGAAAGAAATGCGCTTTCTGTTTAATTTTGTCTATTAGAAAAAAGCAATGCTGTTTATTTTGACATGTAATCAATCTATTGAATATTTGCAGCGGCCAGATTGATTGCTAATTAGAAATTAGGAATTACATAAAATTATCAAAAAACGAAAGCTTCTAAAAAAATTATACTGTACATGTCGTTATTATCTTTGGGTTATCTTGATCTTGGTAGTTACCTTCTATCCTTGAACCTCTTTATTATATTTGCAATACTTAACAATATTTCAATGCCATTTCGTAGCCGTATGCCGCAAATTCGACATTGGTTATGGAAATCTGTTGTAGTTTCGTAGCTTTCGTTCGGGGTTTTAGCAGATGGCTGCTTTCTTCGTGTAATCCATAGACAAATATAATTATCCTATAATATTTATAAAAAAAGATTAGATGATGAGCATCATCTAATACTTTTTTCCTGTTTACTGTAGATAAAAAGTCTATCAGGTTTTGCGTAATATTATTTAGGAGTAATTTTTCTGAATGGCGTGAGGTGAGTCTTGTTATCGTATTTCATATTTCAGATTATATTAATATTAGTAAATACTATTCAGGTAACAGCTACTTTTATATTGTAATAACTATTTAATTTAACGGAAATCTTATAATCGTAAACAACTGTGTGAATTGTGTTTTGTAAATTCAAAGTACATTTTTGTGCACACTGGTCTTACATATAATACATATATGAATTCAAATCAGAATTTTCTGGATTTGTTTTTAAGTTTACATTCAAATTAAAATGTCATGTAGTTTTAAGTATTCTATAAATAATTATTATGAGTGCTAAATGTTCATTAATTGTTTGGTGATAAACTTGTAAAGTATTCAATTTGATTTCCGCATCGATCTCCAGCAAGATTTAAGAAGCTGGAATATAACCACGAAAACGTCGGGCGCCGTTGTGGCTCCTCATTCCAGCACCTCAGCATGATGTTATAGCTAGAGAGTAAATTAGCAATTATATTATACTAGAATTTACAGAATAAAGTTTAAAACAAGAATAAATAAACGTACATCTCCAGAGTTGAATTATTTGGTACATGTGGGCGTAAACCGTCTTCCAAATTTTCAATAAAATCCGTTGACCAGAATGGTATTTCGAAAAAAGGTGTTTGTCCAAGACTAAAAATTTCCCAAAGTAGAATTCCGTAGCTCCACACATCCGAGGCAGTGGAAAATTCCATTTCCTTGAGAGATTCTAACGCCATCCAGCGCCATGGAAGAGCCTCTTCCCCATTTCGAATATATTCAGAATATGAGTACAACTTATGTGCAAGTCCAAAGTCTGAAATCTTCACAGATTTATTTGCTGTCAGAAGTATATTTCTTGCAGACAAATCTCCGTGAATAACCTAAAATTTAAATTAACATTGACAGATTAAAGAACAAATTAGAAGACAAATAATTGGATCACAAATAAAGTTAGGATACTTTTTTGTTTGCCAAATAATCCATTCCATCAGCTATGTTCCTGCTCCACACAATCAGTTGATGACTATCGAATCTATTTATTTCTTCCAAGTTACATGGTGAAGATTGAGGGAAGGTTAACTGTTTTACGTAGTCTGTGGTTATATGATCATTCTTAACAAATGTTACACTGCTAAAAATTGTCTCCGTTTTTAAAGAATTAACAAAGTTGTGCTGATTTGTCATGAGGTAGTTTCCCAACGAACCGTTATTGCAGTATTCCATTACAATAAAGAGATAACCTAATACAATAAAAATAAAATTTCCAAGTTGTAAGAAAATACCCTTTTGGATAAATAAAGTTGTGCACAAAGTCAAAAGTTGCATGTCTAAATTATAAGTAATATTTTTAAAGACTAAAACGGTGTAAAATTTATTAGTGATTACGGCAATAAGTAACTCGCACCTTCTTGAAGATTAGCGGTACAACAGCCCATCAAATTAACAATGGTGGGGTGATGTCCAGCATACATCATAACTTTAACTTCTCGCATCAATGTTCGCAGGGATTCTGCACCTGAGAGGGGTTTAGAAGTTTTGATGGCTACGTCAACGGCTGTATCTTCGACAGTCATAACTCCCTTGCCACAATAAGATGTACATGTGCATATTGTCTGTGTAAAGTCCTTAACCACAAAACGTTACTACTTTATTACCTTATAAACAAGCCCAAACTGACCTGATCCAATCGGATGCTTATTATCTCAAAAAAAATTTAAATGTTATTAGTAAGTTATTCATTTTAAACCTCAGATTGCATGAGTTTGTTAAAAAATACTTACCAAAATGTAACTGATCCCGTTTGATTTCCAGTTGGTAATCATATGGTTTGTTATTAACATGCGATTCATAACTGAACTGCAAGGAGTCAGTCTGACTCTCTTGATCAATAAAATTCCGTATATTTTTATTCTCTTCATCTTTACAATCAAGCGGATGTCCGTATAAAAACTCATTTATTTCTGTGTTAGAAAGAAGTTTACTTGTTGCTTTTTTTATCTGCTTTGTTCTTCTCTGCAAATACAGTGCCGCAATTACTAGTGAAGTCCCAGTTAAAATACTAATGCCACCGATTGTTAGTAAATAAATCCAAACTCTTGTATTCGGTATTTTAGTGTCTGAAATAGGAATACGTTCTTCCTCTGGGTTATGTTCAGCTCTACATAGTTTTAAGGACCTTATTTCTGCGAACAGTTCAACATCGTCCAAAGTAGCAAACGGTGTAATTAATTCTTTCCCTCCTGACATATCCTCACAATTTCTCTCCTTGAAGACTTTCACACAGCCACCATAGGACACAGATATAGATTCAGCTACACCTTCCCACTTTTCCAGAACAGCGTCCTTGGCAAAGTCTTTACACCCACTATAATTCAGAAATATTTGAGTGGAGTTTCCTTCAAAGTTCGGCCAAGAAAAAAGCCTGATGTATGTAAATGGTGGCGGATTTGGATTTGGATTGAGCTTGCAGTAACATGGACTGATATATCCCAAGAATTCTGTATTTAGAATATGCCTTCTTAGATCATTCAACGCTGGCACTCCATCCCGAATTTCTAGCACGTTGTCCCAATCCTGAGTAGAACAATCGCTGACATCCCTCGCTGCACGTGAATGTTTCAAAAAAATCAGAACGCAGGCCTCAGGAGGTATTCGAATTGAAAGAGCATCGAGATACGGCCACTTTAATATTTGAGTACATTCTTCTACTTGTACAGAAAATGATTGGCCACCAAATTGCTCTTTCTGAAAGAAAGTAACATTAATAGGATTTGTCCCATTCCATGAATCGGATGTATCTTCATTTGGAATGCATGTTTCGTCACAAAGGCCAACAGATCGCGCCCTGTCGTCAAATTGCCACATAATAAGTAAGTTATGGTATGGAGATCTTCCTTTTAGTTTGATAAAATTCCCACTGCAATTTTCTTGGTCGAAGATTTTTACACATGGGTAAGAAGTTTCAAAAGATGATGTCAGATCCCAAAAGTTCTCCTCCAGAGTTATACATAATGTTTGTTTAACATTACTAGTTTCTGAATGTTTTGAAAGTGAAAGAAAAGATCTAACGTTTGATATTTTTATCTTTTACAAGAAAAAATTAAACAAGCCTTATATACTTATTTGTGTACTACTTGTAAATATATTGTATTACCTGGGATAAATACAGTGCCAACAGATTCAACTGTCTGTTGAGTTTTATTTGAATGAGCGTAACAAAGTATTGCCAATACGGCACTCCATTTAAGAATAATAGACATTGATACATTTAAAATGCTTTCACCTTTTTCTGAATAAAGTTATTGCAAAAATGTGCGCAAAAAAATAATATTCCGTTTTCAAAATCATAAATTAGGTCGTGCAATTTGGCAATGAAACACTCGGAAAAGACAAACAAGTCGTAATAATCTGTTCTCGTGGCTTATTATGAGTCAGTGTTACAAGAAGCCGTACGAAGAACAAATAAAAACTCATAAGCTTAATCCTAACTACAAACATTGAAACAGATGCAGCATTTGTTTGCAGATGACTTAAATATTGTATCCCATTTTCAGATGAATGCATATATTACAGGAAAAGAACATTGGCATACAAAGAAGGTTTAGTGGCTATCAATCTAATAAATAAATATGTAGTATTATTATCTGTTGTCATCGTTTCAGTACAGAAACCTGCTAACTTAATTTGAATGAAACGAAAAAAAAAGAATTCGGATATGTAAGCAACTGTGTAAACATGAACCAGTCCAAAATAATTAATATTGACGGCTTAGCAGAATTCTGTTTTATTGTTTACTCAAGAATTATTAGGTCATCTCGAATTCGACGTAGACTGGCAGCCAGATTATCAAACGATGGGCGGGTTTCCGGAACCTCGTTCCAGCAAACCGACATCAAACCGTAGCTGTATCAAGAAAAAAATGGTTACATGAACAATTTGGAAAGGCATTTTCATAGCAAAATGAAAGAGATTTTTACCATTCTGATGTAGCGAATCTTGGAATTGCTGGTCGCAGACCTTTTTCTAAGTTAGCAATAAAATTGCTGGTCCACAAGGGTACCCCTGGGTACGGTTGCTTCCCTAAAGAAAATATTTCCCATAATAATATCCCATAGCTCCACACATCGGACGAGGAGGAAAACACCATGTGTTTTAAAGACTCCAATGCCAGCCAACGCCAGGGTAAAGCTTCGGTACCCTTGCGAATGTATTCATTACTAGCGTACATTTTTCGTGAAAGACCAAAATCCGAAATTTTTGTAGTTCCATTTTTTAGAACAAGAATGTTTCTGGCAGATAAGTCTCCGTGAATGACCTGCAATTAAAAATGTATCTCCACGTTTTATGTATATGAACGGACCCTTACTCTCATTGAAAATGCACTAATCTAAAACCTTTAGGTTTGTCTTTTGGTTTCGGCTTCGCACAAAATGAATCAAAGCAATAAACTGGTTGGATATTTTCCTGGCAAAAACTCAACCCCCATAGCTATAAAATTAAATTAAACTTATTTGAAAATAACTTCTGTGTGAAGTTATCATTTTTTTAAAATTATTATACTTTTCAAAACATGTTTGATCTTCTTCTTGTTTCCTCATTATTACTGTCTGATGAAGGAATAAGTATACTCCGAAAGCTTACATAATAACATTTACCTATCCAATTTAATTCCATTTAAATTTCATTTAAACAAATACTGTAAGCTCTGATGTCATAATAAGCCTCCAAGTAAACCGTAATAACAATCACTATGTGCGTTTAAACTTAAATGAGAATCGAGACATCTTGTACATATAAAATTTTAAGGATGATACACTATCAGTTGCAGCTAGGCAGGCAGATACTGCTGCCGGTACCGAACCGGTCGAAAGAGCGTACCCGAATTGCCTTTGAAACTTAATATCAACCTTCTTCAACCGTTTTTTTGAAACTTCGCCTATCCTGCCTGTGATAACAGGCTGAGTGACGATTTGGAAGCCAGCAGAATTCTGCTGCGGGCAGCAATATTCTGCTGCCTTGTATCCTGTTCATGTATATGGCAGCAGAATTCTGCTACCGGGCAGCAAGATTCTGCTGCCCAAACGGCAGCAGGATTCTGCTGCCCGGCAGCAGTATCTGCCTGCCTAGCTGCAACTGACTATGACGAAATGCATGTCAAGTGAGGCAATTTTGTCTGCTATGAAGTCTCAGATTTTGTTCAAAGTGGCACCATACATGCAATTTTCAACGCTGATTTTAATGGCAACTTTTATTTTTTGTTTTGATGCCTACTGCTGAGATTCTGGGGTCCACAATTCCAAAATTGAATCACTGATTTGCTAATTGTGTGAAACCAAAGCATCTAATACCCGTGTTTCCTATCCTAATACTGATTCTTAAGCATTTATGGGCAAGTAGGAAAATTGAAGTTTTTGATTTTCGAAACTTTTGGCCGTTTGCAATGTAAAATGTAATTGCTCTTAGATTCGGTGCGCAAGAAATATACAACTTTAAATTAAATGGCTTGTGACAAGCTTCAAGTTCTGAGTCGGATGCCGTTGAAATGGGCGAGTATATGGCTTGCACACGAAAACTGTGGGCTTTCAAAGTTTCGAAAGATGCCTCAAAAAATGACGTCATGTGCTGTTCACATTTACAAGAATGTTTACTGTCACCTCAGAATCAGAGATGGGCACACTTGGACCGTCAAATTTTTCTTTTATGCAAAATATAGCTTAACATCAAGTAACAAATCCTAGATGATATTCTTTGTTATTTTGAAGTGTATATATCATGTTGACAGGTGAATAACTGTCAGACATATTGTATAATTTTTTTGTCTTATATACATAAATCTATGTGTTATGATTTTATACAACAGTTATTATGCAATAAAAGAATACCCGCATGTTACATGTATCTGTTGTATAAATATGTCACACTGACAGGTGAACATTAGAATGACGTATTATCTGAATTTTCAGTTTTTTCATATATTTGTATGTACATTGAGTTTATTTATCAGCTATGATCCAGTGTCGTGTAGTAGCATGTCACATGTGTCTGTTTAGTACATATGTCACCTTGACAGGTGGAATTTGGTACGACATAATATACTTTAATTACAATAATATGTACTTGTTAGGCAATAGAATACACTTTTTTGGCAAGAAAGTACATATGTCAGACAAAAAAATATACTTCTCGAACAATAAAATGATGCCAGACAAAAAATATACTTCTTGGACAATAAAATGTATTTGTCAGACTGTAAAATATATGTAAGACATAAAAACGTGTACAGACAATAAGTGTACTTGTCAGAGAATAAAATGCAGTCTGTTTGCCATCAAGGTTTCGGACACCAGCGACTGCCCATCTCTGGTTTAAAAAAATTTCTTAAATTTTTGAAAAAATATGGAGAAACAATTGTGACAGTGCCCTGAACAATTAAATTTTAATTAATTGTATGATTTTTATGATAAATGGTAAAATTTACGGTCAAAAGTACCCTTCCCTTACGGATGGCCCCTAAGAGAAAAGACAAACAAGCCGCTGTTCTGCTCCGCTCTATGATGCATGTGAATGTGCATAAGAGTTAGCAGACAACATTGCCTCACTTCACATGCATTGACTCTATTAATTTCTTACTCTTCTTAATAATTCTGAACTCATCTGCATCAAGGCTACCTTGCTTATTCAATTTGAAATATTTCTTTATGCGCGTATGTTTATGGGAGCTGGGAGATCGGAACACCTCCGTTACAAAGCACACGTACTCGGTGCATTGAAAAACTAGTCCCGGTACCCGTTACAGGTATTCGATGCGTCTTCCAAAGCACCGCACAGAAGGCACATTCCCAAAATTTTTGACAGTGCTTGTCCTTCATATATGATATAGAGCATAAAATTTGATGAAAATTGATATGCTACATGGCATGTCAAATTGTCCATGGACGGTCACAATGTCAGGTCAAAGATGAAAGGTCAGATTTCAAAAATATTTTTTTATAACTTTTCTGCTTTTTAATATGGAAAGTTAACCACGCGTAATTATAGTCTATACGAGCAGCAAATGTGCGCCAAGTTTCATGTTGAATGTCGAAACACTTATTGATTGTATTTGATTGGTTTGAAGTGCAATCAATGTATTTTTGACATTTAATAATAATATATGATACATGTTTACTAGTGAATTTTTTAAGAATACCCAGCTCTGATATCGTGATTACGTCATAATTTCACCTGAATTTCAAATCGCATTTTTGCCTTACTCCCATTCTTTTCGCAAATTCTGTCTTCAGGGCCTTCTACATTTTCCTGTCTAGTTTATATATCATATTTCAGAATTTGCGGAATGTTTGTGAGTTCGTCATAATGTCGATTTTAAAAAATTCAAGAAAACAGTAATTTTGTAATATCTTTTAAATGATCAAACATTTCAACATGAAACTTGCCGAACATTTTCTGCTCTATATAGAATATAATTACCGTGTGGTTAACCTACCATATTAAAAAGCAGCAAAATTATAAAAAAATATTTTTGAAATCTGACCTTTCATCTTTGACCTGACATTGTTACCGTCCATGGACACTTCGACACGCCATGTAACATATCAATTTTCATCAAATTTTATGCTCTATATAACATATATGAAGGACAAGCACTGTCACAAAATTTTGAGAATACGCTCTGCACCGGTACAAATTCCGGTACCCAAATAAATGGTCTCCCAGCTATGATGTTTATGTATTTAGATAGTAGTCAGTTTTATCAATATTATCCAATTTAAGCTACCTAATCTGGGGTGGATGTAACATTTAAAAAACGGATAAAAATACGGGAAAAAATCGGAATTTATTATTAGTCATTACTTAAATTGAAAACTTTACCTTTATTGATGCAAGATATTCCATTCCTTCTGCTATTTCAATTGCCCAGTTAAATAACTGTTTTATATCAACGGTTCTGATTAATTCTGCGTAGTTAATAACTTCAAAATTTGAGTAGTGTGGAGCTGGAAAATTTACGTTTCTTGTTTTAATAGAATTCGCTGCTGGCAAATTAAACCTCCAAGCTTTTAAGCTTTTGTCCAAAGAACCATTTTCGCAATATTCCATCACAACCAAAAGTAGGCCTACGAAAAAAGTTTTTGTTTAGTAGTATTGCATGCCCATTAAACTGTTCTACAAAGCAGAATTGAATATATATATGATGATGATAGGAGAATCGCCACCCATACCACAGGTGGCCCTGTGGTATGGGTGGCGATTCTCTTTTAAGGCTTCAAAAAACACGATCCATAAAAATTCGCAGCTTAGTATAGAATCTATACAATTATGCATCTCCACAAAAATTATAAAGTTTGTAAACATCTAGGTTTCCCTAAAAAAATCTAAAACACACTTCAAAAATTGAAAATTTCATGCATTTTTTTCCCTTCTTCTTCAACTTCCACCAATGTACAGCGATCAATATGAGGTCATGCGCTTTTAAAGTATATCGTCAACTTCCAAAATTGATGAGCATATGTAAAAGTGGTATGCGCATAAAAATGTATGTATTCATAAAGTA
>LJIJ01006035.1:0-10360 GCA_001718145.1 Orchesella cincta
ATGTGAGTTATTCTTACCCAATAACCGGAATAGAAGCTCGGGACATCCCTCCAACACCTGGATTCCCTTTGGAAAGGCTAAAGACGTGAGAGCGTTCCTTGCTTTTGTCAACCTGGAAGGCTTGCTTCATATAACTCCATCCGATGAAGGGAGAAAGAGGGTAGACGCGAAAGGAACCAGAAAGAGCCAACCTGGTTAGTCCAGGATCCAACTTGTAGAGCTGAACTGTCCCTGTCGACTCCAAACTCATTTCGGCAGTTGGAGAGCTCTCGGTTTTCATCCTTTTCATGGAGGAACTCATTTTGGATCGGTGCTTAAAAACTGAGGAAACACTGGAGAGCAAAAATAAAACTGAATTCAACTCAGCAAGACAAAAACAAGAAATGTACGAATACCGGCTTGAACTTGAACTCAGACTGGTGGTGAAACCCAGCTCTTACTGTGAATGAGCTGCTTGTAATTCAACTTTTGCACAGGAAAAAGTTTTATGGCATTGATGATGCACAATTTTTTCGGCTGGCTGCAAATTCATTCAAACTTTTATATTCCGCATCTCCCTATGATTCTCCTTTCCTCATGGAACTCTCATCTCGAGTAATTTATAAAGCACACGCGCAGTTCACATGCTCAATTAGAAAGTACTTAAAGGGTGGTGCTAGTCTGGGGCATTTGCATGTATATTGCATGTATTTTTAAACGAGTAAATTTTGTTATTTCTTCAAAAGAAATCGGAAAAGTGCTGATTATGCTGTTGGTGAACTCGTGTCGGTGAAAGTTTGGAAGACATAATTTGTCGCACAACCCAGTTCTCAGTCGGTGGTGAAGCTAGAGCGAAAATGGGAGTTGGAATATGGAATGTCTCACGCGGAAACTCACGCGATTGTTAGAGCTGCAGTAACACTTCCCATCGTGATTTTCACCAGTTCCAGATATCAGAAGAAAAGGGTAGAGTTATGAGTGAAATTATTATTGTTGTAAAAAGTGAATTATGTAATGATTGTTTTTTTGTATTTCTTACTATTCTGCCGGATTTGGTGTGGCTATAGTCATCACCATCTGCAGCCTCGTGTGCCTGAGTCGCCTCTACCTCGGAATGCATTCCATGTTGAACATCCCCTTAGGTCTGGGTCTCGTCGCCTCCCTGCTCCCCAAAGTAATCCCGCTTGCGGACAAGCTCGACTCCTTCTTTCCCACCTACGAGATGGGTGGAGTTTACTTGATCGGATTGGGGTTCTTCCTCTGCCTCTCCTACCCCTCTAGCGACCGATGGACTCCCGCTCGACACCTTTGTCATCGTCAGAAGCGCTGTCGGGATGAACCTCGGGGCTTGGATAAAGTACCAAATGGGGATCCTCCGTGGACCTCCCCCTTCCAGCCCGCCTTACGTCGGGATGTAGCCCACCTTCGGGATGACCTTGTTGGCTGTAATCCGACAGTGTTTGGGTCTTGGAGTGGTGCTCCTTTCCAAAATGATGGCGAAAAAACTCGCCCATTTGGCTCTAATGAAGGTCAATACAGGGCTACAAAAAGAGCTGGATGACGATGAGGGACGAAGCCTAGCTTGGCACACGCTCGTCGGCCTGAGTGCCACTTATGCGAGTCCCAATTGGCGAGGTTGGGAATTTAGAGACCTACGTTCCATCCAGAAACCTAATAGAGTTATATAGTTTAATATTTATGATATGCTAATCAAATAGACTTGGTCTTTCTAGAGAAAATGGAATAAATGAAAAAACGTGGACAGCTCACGATTACAAACTTTAAAAAATTGGAATTTATTTAATTTATTTCTAATTAATTTACAGAACAGAAACCAACCACCATAACCCTTCGAATTTGCATTCATTATAATTGTAGTTTGCTAATCCTGAGTTTAGTCGCCATCCTGTTCATCACATCATCTTTGAAGCGGTCCATAGCTAGCTCAGCTTTAATCTGTTTAGCCTTGTCTTCATCACTGAGCTCCACATCCTGGGGTCGTTTCAGATCTCTGGCGAGTTCCTGCAGGAGCTCGTACCGAAAGTAGCCGCCTTCGATGAAAGACTTTAAACGGATGATTGAACCTCTTGTGTATGGACCCCTATCTTCGTCCACAATTCGGCTGTAAGAAAGAGATGGGCATGAATGAGCTTACTTTTTATGTTCAACTCGAAACAAGTGCTAATTAAAAGAAATGAATACGTACTCAATCATTCTGATACGCAGAACTCGCCACAACTTGTAAAAAATCTGGATTTTGTACTTGAGCTGGTGGATAAACCGGTACAACTCCATGAGCTGGGTGGAATCAGCCAGATACATTTTACTGATGAGAGTATCCACCGCGAGGACTAACAACTTGGGGATTTCAAACTGATGAGCCACCTTGAGAAGTTCCAATGCTACTCCAGAAGATTTGATAGGAGGAAGGCATTTTTGGGGATAGTAGAAATGGTGAAGAAGAACTTCTACGGTTGCTGAACCTCCTTCGATCTTCATTTCGGTCAGGGTTGGATTCTCCTCCAGTTTTTTGTGAAGAAATGACCATTGATCTGAAAATAAATTCGTTAATCACCTCACTTTCCATGTGCTGCTTGTTTTAATACATTTACAACCTGGCTCACCTTCCAAGATCTCCCTGTGACACGAATACCGCTTGTTTTCCTTATCAAGAAGCGAGAACGGAGTGAGCACCGTTTGCGGAGTGACCTCAAATCCCTTGGGGATGACTGGAGTGGCCTTTAACCCTTTGATTTGGATGGTGGGCAGTCTTCCATCACCACTCTTGAAGATCAAGAACTCGCTTAACACCCGACTCCATTGAGGATGGTCCGCGTCAACAAGCCCGTGGAAAAATCTTTCCCTATCCTGATAGTCTTCGGCGCACTCGACCGTTGTTCCACCTGAATCTGAAGAAAAGACTGGAGACACTGTCAAACAAATAAAATGAATGTAATTAAGCCTACCGCGTAAAAATTACAAAGCGAGGACACCATTTACTCACTTTTCAGTTCGATATCGCATTTGTATCCAGATCCAGTCACCAGTTTCAAACTGATGATGGAATTGACTGCAACCGGCTCTGGATTGGGCTCTGGATCTGGTTGCGCCTCGTCAAAAGGTAAGTAAAAGGCAAACCGGAGGTGGGAATCGGAATCAAACACGTGTATCACAGGAATATTCGTGGGTAGAAAACAAGGACTTTCTCTATAAAAAAGAGACGGGCTTCAAAATATGCCAGCTGCTCGTTCACTCCTAATTAATGGAATGTGAGTTATTATTACCCAGTAACCGGAATAGAAGGTCGGGATATCCCTCCAACACCTGGATTCTCGTCGGAAGGGCGAAAGACGTGACAGACTTCCTTGCTTTTGTCAACCTGAAAGGCTTCCTTCATATAACTCCATCCGATGAAGGGAGAAATAGGGTAGATGAGACGGGGACCAAAAAGATGTGACCACCGTGCTCCAGGAATCAACTTGTAGAGCTGAGCTGTCCCTGTCGACTCTAAATCCCGTTCGGCAGTTGAGAAGGGCAGCATTTTCACTTTTTTCATGGAGGAACTCATTTCAAATCGGTGCTTAAAAACTGAGGGAACACTAGAGAACAAAAAGAAAAGTAAATGCACCTCAGCAAGACAAAAATGAGAAATGAACGAATACGGATACCGGCTTGAACTTGAACACAGACTGGTGGTGAAACGCACAGCTCATCATAATACTGTGAGTGAGCTGCATGTAATTCAACTCTTGCAGAAAACAAATAAATGGGATTGAAATTATACAAAAAAAATTCTGCTGGCTGCAAATTCATTCAAACTTTTATATTCCGCATCTCATCAGAATTCTCCATTCCCAAGTAAATTTTAGCAGTAATTTAGGAAAGTTTTGCAAAGTCACAATAGTAATCTTTCTGAATTTTCAAAGCAGAACCGAAGCGTTTTGCTTGTGTCAACCAAATTTATTAAAAAGAATCAAATACAATAACAATTTATGCTAGGTTCATCCAAGCCTTGGATGGATTCCAAGGGGCAACTTGTGGGAGCTCCTCATTAATTTCCATTATTCTCTCATTATTTGGTATCTCCATCATGACAGATAGTGGGATCAAAATTGACCTCGTAGTGCACCTCAAACCCATGTCGCAATTTAAGGGGAAATATGAGACCGCTTTGTTGGAATTGGAGAGACCTACGTTCCATACGGAAATCTCGTGCGTATTTCATTATTATGAGTTATATAGTTTAATATTTATAATATACTAATCAAATAGACTTCGATTTTCTAGAGCAAATGGAATAAACTGGAGTTTATTTTATTTATTCAGTTTTCTATTGAAATTTTGAAACATTACTGCATTTCGTCCCAGGAGACATCTTAATTCATTTTCAGAACAGAAACCAAGCACCCTATCCTTCATATTTGCATTCATTATAATTGTAATTTGCTAGCCCTGCCCTGAGTTTAGTCGCCTATGTTCAGGTCGAAAAAGTTCGTTAATTAGAAGAAAGCTATATTCACGTTGTTGATGAAAGTAAGTATAAATAGCCATCTTTGCTCCAAGAGAATTAGATCAGAACAACACATTAATTAAGTAACCTTAAGTTACCCCAGACTTGATGTGATACTTTAAAATAACACGATATTGAAATAAGAGCATTTTTCAATCGTCTGCTACTGTGATTCAACCAGATAAAAAACAAGAACGTTGAAATGTAGTTCCTAAACTTTTATAAAGACAATGGTAAGTGAGTTCTTCATAAAAAGGAGAAAAACCTGGTGTGACATATTTATTATGGTGAACAAAAAGGTTGTTTTATCAATTTACCTTCAATTTCATATGCGATATATGAAAATAAGAAAATTTCATCACGGATGAGGAACTGATGATAGCGCTACAGAAAATTTATGCTGTATAAAAAGCAGAATTTAAAGCTGATACTGACCAAATAAAATTCTCAAAAAAGCCAGCATAGTTTACATTATCAATTTTTTATGTAACCTTGGCTCGAAAAACTTGTCATGCTGGTGAAGATAAGATGGACTATTACCTCCATGCGGCATTAGAGCTGTTCCTCCACATACGAATTTTGGAAGATGATAAGTGGCTTAGTGGCAGTCTCTTAAGGAGAATGTGGAACTGGGGCTCAAATGAAAGGGACGCAGACTTGAAACTGTTTTGACTCCTCAATAATGGAAAGTAAGCGTGTGCTCTTGAATTAGGAAAAGAAGCACTCCAATTTGCTCCTCAAAGAAGGGTCCAAAAGTGGTGAAGGATCTGACTATTGATGTCAAAGTTTGATCTCATTATTTATGGATAAAAGCTGGGATTTAATGGAAAACTCATTGTAAGTGGACCTGGCCTGACTGACTTTCTGTTACAATTCAGACGTAGACGACAGACTGCTTGTCATTCATTAGTACTGGGCATTCTTAATAAGGGATTGGTAAGTTTTACTGCAGTTACAGCAACTTTTTTGATGGTAGCAGACACTTGCATTGTAAATATTTGAAACAAGAGGAGTTCATAAAAATAAAGCAAAAATTAGTGTTATTTGTAACACCATATTGTATTTAGTTCAAATCTAAATTACAATGTGCCTACTCCACAAAAGTATGAAGAACAGCTATTCACTTTGACTTTTCTTGCTGAAACACATGAAAGACCAATCCAGCAAAGCAGACTCAAATGCATATATGCAGCATTGGTCGCAGTAAAGCAATGGTGGCAATGTCACTTACCTGGCCATGTCACCTACTGTCACCTACTATGTCACCTACCAAATTTAATTAGTTTAAATAACCAATTTTAACCAAACCATTAGATTTAAATGTGTTTAAATGTGAATTTAAAGGGATGAAAGATCATGTTTTGTTTTAGGAAAACTGGAGATAAAGCAAGAAAAAAATGTGTACTTCTGTCCGGGTGTAAGAATCCTATTTACATAATTTTCTGTGGAGATCTACTAGTCTTATGTTGAGCGTCAACGAAATAGTATAAAGCTTACTGTGATAGAGGCAAGCTGCTTCCATCCTACAATGGCATTGAGAAATTGGTACTGAAAATTTAACAGACGGGTAGAACTGAATCAATAAAAATTTTAATTATAGCGTGCAGTGTCATAACCGTGACGTATGCCTGGATGACCTCTCTTACAAAGAGACCACGTCAATGGTAACTCATGCATTTGCATATAAAACTTGTTGAACACATTCATTTCAGTGAGTTACAAACAAGCGTGACCACTAATCGTAAGTGTCTCATTTAAAGATATGGGTATTTTGGTTCATTACCCTTTGAAATTCCTTATATGAGAAAGCATGGAACATCCTTATCAAAAATTGTAAATTTGGAAATTTTACCGGAAACTAGGAAATTGATTTCTAAGTAAAACATTAGTTTAATAAGCATCAGTTTAACAACCGGTTTTGCGTATTTAGCCTTATTATTGACCTCAATGGTCTTTCTGGACTTTCCCCATGCTTTCTCCCATATGGAGTTCCAACATGTAAAGTACCAACAAACTTTTATCTTCGAAGTTAAGACTAGTAGTAAAAATCCTAAAGGAAACTTAGGCTTACCTAACCAATATATTGCAATTTTGCAACCAAGGAACTAGAATATCAGAACAAAAGGAATCAATTTAAGAAATTGAGTCACGTAGACTCTAAAATTTCATATAAGTCTACTCAAAGTAAGGTAGTTTCGCTTTTCAGATTGAAATCATCGATCATGGCGAGCTCATTATTTCAAACTTTATTAAAGATTTACGTGACTCCTTCCTAGACGTTTTATCTATATGATGAAAAGATAAGTAGTATAATAGTTACGGCATACCTAAACCCAGTTGGGTAATATGGCAGATATTACGTCCTCTACCTGACTTAAGGTACTTTAGTATTTCTAATATTCTTTCCTCTTTTTTGATAAAATATGAAAATGCTCCTGAGCATAAACCAGTTCACTTTCAGCATCAAAGACATTCACACTAAAATTTAGTTATTTAAACACCTTTGTCAGTGTTACGCTTGAGTAAAAAGCAATTACCCTGATAACTTCCATGACAAAATGATTCTAACAAAGTTTTTAAAGTCTGTTATAAAATGGAAACTCCGTCACCAACAATATTTCTGCCTCTCAACACTTTTAGAATGGGACCCCGGATCAGAAAGGATAATCCGGCCCCACGTTTTCCACATCTGGAATTCAATGGTTGTTACCCAACTTGGAACATTTTACCCCATCCTTCTTGCAGGTTACTCATACACCAAGTTGTATAGCAACGATGATGAAGGGAATGTCAGGAAAATGTCTCCAAAAGAATTCGGAACGAACATAATGGGATGGGCTCTCACTTGTGGCATTGGACTAATGGCCATTGTAGCCAACCAACTTATTGCTTACAGAACGAGCATTCTTTATTTCCTAAATCAATGCTTTAACTACTCCTCCAAAATTGAGGAGATGATGAAACAACGAGGACTTGAGTTAACTCAAGGTCAACGTAAAATAATCAAGGAAGCCGAGTTTCTCGGATTTATCCTGGGATTTTTTACAATCCTCTTGCCGGTTTTTTATGGGGGTTGCTTTTGCAACGATTTTGAGCCTGTCCATAATATGTTCAAAGATTGGCTAGAAATTGATGTTTCTGCACAAGTCAGCCACATCCCTGTTATATTTCTGTTCGTCTGGGCAGCTGAAAATGGGGCTGGAGCGTTTTATGCTTTTCTTCTCGGCCCGCTTATGTACCTTTGGTCAAGTATTGCTTGTATCAGCTCGCTGACTCCTCAAAGCGTTAGAATGATAGCAAGGAGGAAAAATGAATCATCATCGCCTCCATTTTTGTGCTACCAGATCCAAACAACTGCTTTCGGAGTCATGGATGAGGAAGAGGTGCTCTTGATGTATAGAACGCAGCAAATGTTCAACGTTCTCATTAACGACATTGTTGCCTCTCTTCTTATATCGATGCATCAGGTTGGTCTCATGATATTGCTGGTTGGATTGACCTTCTTATTCATTACTCAGCCTGAGGTAATGATTGCTGGAGGAATTTCCATCTGTTTCTTGTTTACTGGCGGGTTGGCGACATGCTTGCTGGTTCTGTACATGGAGTGCCACAAACTGGGGGAGTTGGCAGATGTGTCGGATCGATTTGTCAAAACGAGCAAGGATCTCATGAGAGGAAATTCCGTATTTAGGAAATTTTTACTGAGTTGCCCCACACTTTATTTGAAGGTGTCATATCCGTTTTACATGATGAATAAGAGCACTTTTGGGGAATTTTTTATGCAGTTCTTAGATTTTCTTGTGACACTGTTGGTTAGCCGCTCCTAAAATGGTGTCTTGTCTGGTTAATTTCAGTATCTTGTTATCGACGTATTTAATTGTAAAGGTTAAATAAATTTAAGTTAGTTTTTATAAATTACGGCATTTTGAATTTATAACATTTTTATTTCTTAATTATAATTGCAGTATTTGTAGGCATACAGGATGCAGCGAATTTACAGTATTTTCTTAAGCGAAGTGAAATAAATACTTTAGCATTACTTACTTTATTACGTGTATTGTACAAACTTCTGAATAGTTGTGGTATAAACCTTTCGTATGTTGAGCGTCAGTAAATGTTGTAAAACCTTATTATATAGAAAATTTAAGTAAATATTTTATTATTATTTATATTGTCTCAAAACTGTTCGGGTCATGGCACCCATAGAGCATAAAGGTCATTTTGAAAGTATTATACATTAGGATTCTTGAATTAACATTATAACATAATATAATAAGGCATACATAGAACATAAGGTGTTTTTTCATGAACTCATCTCATATATAATTTTTATGTTTAGCTTATGAATACATAGTATTACCTACATTAAAGTGTTCAATGAGTCATTTTCCTTAGTTTTAAACGCTCAGCAGATACAAGGCCATAAGGAAAGGAAGTGTTGACTACACATCGTTCTTTGTTGTACCAAATCGCAGTATATGCTTTCGATATTAACATTAGTGATGCTCTTATCTGATCTCATCGTCTTGGAATTGGAAATTGCATCCATTAAAAAGTGTTTCATGAGGTATCCTCGCTTGTTAAAGGTGGGGATATTCTCCGATTTTTCTCAAGACCTTCCTAAATAGCAACGACTTTAGTTTTATCAACGTTTACTTTTAAATCCAGCCGATCAAAATACTCTTTGAGTATATTAATTTTTTTGTTGGAGCTCACCAGGGGTTGAAGCTAATATTACCATGTCGTCAGCAAACAGGAGGATTTGCATATCAAATTTATGACTTATCTTCACTCCAAAAATACCTGCAGTGCGTAGGTACGACTCAATATCTGCAATATATAAATTGAATAGCAATGGGCTAAGTACTTCACCCTGGGCTAACCCCTCTGTAATTTCAATTTGATTTGTGAGTCCGTTTTCAGTTTTTATGCTGGTTTTCAAGTTGCTGTAAAAGAAACTCAAAATTCGTATGATTTTACCAGACACTCCAAGCCACATTAATTTTTCCCATAACTTTTCGTGTGGTATGGAAGGAAATGCCCTTGCAAAATCAACAAAAAGTGCATACACACGTTTCTTCTTTTTGCTAACATTAAGCTGTATTGCTGAGTTTAAACAAAAATTTGGTCTTCACACCCTCTTCCTGCCCTAAATCCCCTTGTGCTTCCGGCAATAAACCGTTTTCATCAGCCCATTTAACTAATCTTTGTTGGATTATTAACGTGAATAATTTAAGGATATGGTTGAGCAAGGAAATCGGTCGGTAGTTTACTGGATCATTTGGATCCCCCTTTTTATACAGCATTGTTGTAATTGAGTTACCCCATTCTGTTGGCATTTTTTCAGAGCACATTATTTGGTTAAATATTTGTAATAACCACCCTTTACCCTCTTGTGGTAAGTGTTTAAAAAATTCGTTAGAAATCCCATCTGGTCCAGCGGCTTTATTTATCGGGCATTTATGTAATGCTCTATCCAACTCCTCAATCGTCATTTCTTTATCAAGGTCTTCACACTCATTACCATCATACTTATTGACACATATTTGCCGCTTAGGTAGTATGCTTTCGTAAAAGCTTACCCACTTGACTCCGGAATAATATTGGGAGTATATTTTTGGCCTCGAAATGATTTAACGGCTTTCCAAAGTCTTTAGAATTCCGACAATTATTAATGTCGTCTTGCAATTGCAAATTATATTGCCTTTTTTTACTACGAAGTAACGTTGTGTATTTAGATTTTGAATTAGCATAATGTTTCCAATTTTGCGAGCCACCCTCTATTTTCGCTATTTGATACATTGATACTGTGGTTTTTACTTTCAGGTCGTGCTTCCTTTGCATTCTGATCAAACCAAGTGTTGGTGTGTC
>LJIJ01006036.1:0-10356 GCA_001718145.1 Orchesella cincta
AAAAATCCCAATAAATTAATTACAATCATGTATATAAAACGCCAACGTAGTATGTCTGTCTGCTGTCGTGACCGATATAGTTCACTATATTCGTTATAAATTTGAATAGTGTAAGGTCTTTATCAATTAATTACAGTCATCATACCTATAATATGCAAACGTAGTCGCGTCTGTCTGTACTGTCGTCGACCGATCAGTGTCCCGTTCCAAAATTTATTGTAATTTTAAAGGGAGGTGCTCCGCCATTATTTCCGCCAGCAAACAGTAAATGTCCTGATCAGTTAATTACAAGGAATTGTGAGTGGCCTTAGAATGAATTGGCTGAATTTATATCGATGACTGTTGGTTATAACTGATGATAAAGAAGTATAGGTAGAAGATTGGGATTTCAAGGATTGGAGGTGTATAAAAAGGGAGTGCATATTTAAATAGGGTGTTACTTTTGTGTAAGTAAATTTTGAACTTTAGTAATGTCGTGGTAAACCTCATGTTACTGAGATAAACTCCGAGACGAATACGGATTGATTAGTGTAACATCGGATTTTACATCAGTGTTGTGCGCCCCTCAATTTGCATCAATGCGTTGACTTTGAAAGAAGTTCAGGGGCAGCACACAGAGGGGATTGTCGACGTCCCCTTCCCTGGGTGACTTTATGTTAGAGGACGCGTCTGTGTTAATTTAATTTTAACTGAATTTTCAGCTTACAAACTTCGTCTAGATGCTCGATGTCATTTTTATCATCGGGCTAACCAAAGCTAGTAAATAATAAAATAGCAAACGCAAACTGTAAAAGCAGCGTGTTTTCACTTTTTGAATCAAACAGGCAAACTTTCTTCTCCCGCTGTGCTCCCAAGCTTGCAGCAGCAGCAGGAAGAGGAGAAAATTTTCCTCCGTTGAACGCGAGCAACGGTAGAAAATTTTCAAACACGCTGCTGCATGCATGTTGCACATATTGTGCGTGCGTCATGCATCTTCCGTATGTACTATTATTATTCCCTGGAGGAGAAAAGCAGAAAATACAAAATAAATATAATTCTCCATCACATCGTATTCTTTTGAGTCGTCACTCCCCGTCTTTTTGTTTTCTTTACTTTTCTCGTAGGGATCGAAACTAGGTATTTCTTAGATGAAATTTTTTTCTGCTGAAAGTAATATCTAACGGGGTGAAACACAATGGGAAAGTTAGTACTGTCCATAGTCCATAACCGTTACGCACTATTTTCCTCCCAAGTATTGCATTTTGAGCAGAATAGGAGCACAGTACGGCTTTTTATTTTCTGGATGTTACACAAGATTTCAGGTAAAATAAGAAATTCAATAAAGCTTTAATGTCTACCTCACTTTTCCTCTCTTGGCTCACAAGGTAGAGAAAACAGATCCTTAGTTCTTATTTGTGCTTTTTATGCTGTCGTTCGTAAGGGCGCACGGGCAGGTGCATTCCATTCTCTGTTACATTCAATTCAATTCAAATAACGATAACGATGAAACATCCATGTTGTTATGGGCAATGTTGCAACTACTATTTATACTGGTTTATGGTGTGTTTGTAGTGTGTAGTTGCTTATTTTGCCTTTGCTTTCACTGCCAAACTAAATATGTACTATCGGGTTCTCGAGCCAAGGGAGTTTATGACATTGTCGTGTCAGTTTAATAATAATTTTTCTGCAACCAGATATTTGAAAAATTACTGCAATACAAGAGTCGCTAATATTTTAGATTTTTGTTCGAATCTGTATTCTATACAGGTTGAAAGAATTCTTCCTAAAGAAAGGTGTAAAGCAAATTCATGCAAATTTTGCAGCAAGCTGCATCATATTACTACTCCTATGATGGCATCATTCATTATTTTTCAGAGTAGTTCAGCCAAATAATGCAAAAACTTTATTCTTTCTTTACCGTGTTGGCAGCTTGTTAAATCTGTTGCTTTTACTCCTTTCTACGATTTCAGCCCATGTGCCATATAAATGGATATAGAACTGAATACCGGATCGAATGTTTAGATTTTTTTATACATGAAGCGAGGAAAAATATGGAAAGTTTGCCAAATGCCAAGTGTGTTTGTGGTTACATATAAAACTTTTTTTTATTTCGGTAAGATATCCGCTTTCTTCGTTACTCGACTCCTGTAAGGCATTTCCTATATTCAATTTCCCTTACACATGTTAATATAGTATGTGCAACTGTGTATATTATTCATGCATTTTATAGCATATATTTTCCGTTAAAATATGCATTGAATGATGGGGATCCCTCTGGCATTCTATTTACATCGTATCAAAGACATATGAAAGATTTTTTCGAAAGGTTGACAAGGATTATAAACAGACCGATGTTTGCTGCTGGGTATCCATGTGCTTGAGCTCTGTTACTTTATGCGGTTTATACATATTGAACCTATGAATGTTTTTAGTCGTGCAGCTTCTCTTTCACAATTTTTGCTCAAAAGACAATGAGAAAAATGATGTTTTCTTTTCTGAACAAGGTACATGCAGTGACTTTCACCAAGGTAGAAGCTGGTTGTATGTCAAACAATGAAGGATCTTCCAAACCTTGCTAATAATGCTGGATAACTTCTTCACACATTGAGTGGCTAACGCTTATGATGTATACATTAGTTTGGAGGCTTACAACTTTCGCTTTGTTTTAATACTTTTACGCAACTTGTGGTTTCAAGACCTATCCGCACTACCTCTCATAATTCCTAGTTTTACCTATTCCTTTACCTGAGGATCATGATTACAGTATTCTGAGTAGTTGCGTATGGTATGATTATATAAAAAATACACTGGAAATTTCTAAATTCTAAATTCAGAGGAAATTCCAGAGGAAGGCAGCGGCTACAACAGTGGTTTATTCCGTGGGCAAAGTTGGGTTGCATTCCCTGTCCTTCACGATGCCTACATGTCCGACCAAATTTCTCTTGAATTCAGACCAGAGTCCCCAAATGGAATATTGCTACTTACAGGGGAACGTGAGGACTTATCGGGTGACTTTTTAGCGTTGTATATTCGCGATGGCTTTTTGGAATTTAGGTAATTCATTTGTTTGGGGAAGATTGATAATATCTATGGACATAACAGAAATAGTTTAATTTATGTGTTAATACCTTCAAAATATTATCTGTCTAGATTCGACTGTGGTTCTGGCTCAGGCATGGTCAGATCTGCGACTCCAGTGCTTCTTCAGCAATGGAATAGAGCTAGCATTGTAAGGAGGAGATGGGATGGATGGATGCAGTTAAATGACGGCCCTTTCACTCAAGGGCGCTCTAAGGTATGCGTTTTTACTATTCAATACTATGATTGTATTTTTCATAATTTTAGATTATTGATCGATCTTATTGATTTATATATAAAATGTACTGAAATTTTTTCAGTGTTTGGCATAAATCATCAACATCAATGATTTATATTCAAAGTTTAATTTAGTTTAACTAAATATATATACATTTGTCGTAGGCCGTAGTTTCAATTGAAGTTGTAGGAAATTTGTTTTCGTACTTTGAAGAGTAAATCTAATGCATTCGTTTTGTTGGGAGAAGCAACAGTTCATTGGAAAATATCCATGAGGCGCTTGAAAAGTTGGCAAAGGCAAAAAAACTTGCAGCCATTTGCAATAATAATTATTGAAACGACTTTTTCTATTGAATTTGATTCGAAATATAGGGTAATGGAAGGAGAATAATATCCGATCTCGGCATGTTGTCACAACCCTTCCTGTATATACAATACACTCACAACAATTCTTCCTTTTGTTTAGGGGAAACTAACTGAAATCTCAAAAAGGCTGAAATTTCCGCTTCAAATTCCAATTTCCAAATTTCACTCTCAGTCATGCTCTCTATATTTTCTGTCTCGCTTTTGTGCAAAATGTCTTCTTCGTGCATTCATGCATTCCAATGTATTATATGTACGTCTACTTACCTAAATACTATCTTTACCTTTACACCACTTGGAGCACAATAGTAGCTACATATGAAAAGGAGAAAACGGCGAATTTCCCTTGCCAAGTAACTGTTTACTATGGATTGCATACTGTCTTATGACCATTCAGGAAAATTCCTTGTGATACTGGTACAGAAAAACAGGCAGGAGGAGGAGAATAGGAATTAGACAATTTCCAGACAATCCTCCGATAAAATTATGTTCCATACCGAAGTATGTGTTGGTCCGTATATTTTCTTGTGTTCCATTCAGTTCAAACGTAAACTTAATTGCATGTTATATATGATTTAGTGAGTGATGAGGATGCGGAAATCGTCCTACTTTGCAAAATTGAATTTCTCCGTTTATTTCCCTCGCCTGCTTCAGTACACGTTTTGCAAGCAAACTTTTCGTGATTAAATATGAAGGGATGGTTTGTCGGGTGTCATCATTGTTTTTCAATGCGTTCGAGATGGAGCCGATAAGTTGTAGAAGTTTAGATGCGTCTCTGGCGAGCATCGCACATACTAGGGGAATATGGGTGGGTATACCCGAGCGCAGACGAGGACGACCAAGCTGTAAAAGTGTGGAGGCCGGAGCGGGTGCCGGATAGTCATATGGGCATAGTCCAAACATGTGTGTTAGTGGGCGAGGAGTCTACGGTAGGCTGGCGCGGGAGCTTTTAACCGGAGAAGGGAATGCGAAAGATCGATCTGTAGCATGCGGTAAACACGTGGTCCATTCGCAAGTGAACCGATGATTACGTAGTGGTATGCGAAGGGGGGTTGTGTACGATTTATGGCAGATGAAACGTGGTTTACGGGCAGATGCCGTGAAGAGTCAGTTGTTCCCATTCCGTTCCGCCGTTAAAAGCTCGGTGAGGGTAGCGGCGTAGGAACTGCGTGCGATGAGGAAGCACGATGTGTTGATAGTGCATGGGATGACTTGTGCCACGGGCATCGCTCAGACTTTACAGTGGTGTCCTCGGGCCTGCGGTGGGGGGGGGGGGTGATAGCAGCAGATATTCTAGGTATGTGGGATGCTGCCACGAGAGCATTGTGTAACTTTAGCATTGATGCGCTGCGATTGGAAGCAGTTGGAAAAACAGAGATGATGCGGAGCAACCGCAAAATACGTGGGGTAGGTATTTATAGCGGGAGAAAGTTTGCTTTGGCAAGAACGGGGGGGTAGCTGGAGCGAGAGGCGAGGGGATAATAAACGGGGGAGGGGGGAAATGTGGCGAGATTTTGGCGAAAGAGGGTGAGGAGCGGTAGTGTTTCGGGGAGTGGCGCTGCAGTGCATCCATCACTGAGAATGGCGGATGATGAAGTAGTG
The DNA here is from genome assembly GCA_001718145.1 of Orchesella cincta. NCBI lineage: Eukaryota > Metazoa > Arthropoda > Collembola > Entomobryomorpha > Orchesellidae > Orchesella > Orchesella cincta. The sequence continues at coordinate 5,260 of LJIJ01006036.1, forward strand.
AGTAGGGCAATCAAGTTAAGTTTACGGTGGGGTTGAACTGGGAATGGGCGAACACAAGGAGAAATAGTGGACGACCGAACGGAGGGGCGGCATACGTTCGGGGTATGCGAGAGCATAAATTTGTGATCGGAGGTGATTTCTGGGAGAAGGTGTGGGGTCTTGGAATTCTGATTGTCGTCCTGCGGCGTGGCCTGGGTTTTCGGGGGGGGGGGGGTGGTACGCAGAGTGCAGGGCAAGGGGAATGTGTTCGGGGGCTGGAGGATGCGTCATAAGACGGGTAGTGCGAATCCATAGGCTAAACAGGGTTACTTGGCAAGGGGGAGATTCGGCGGGGCGTCGGGCGGGGGGGTGGGGGGGTCCGGGGCGGGGGGGGGGGGGGGGGCCGTTTTCTCCTTTTGCATATGTGAGCTACTATTGGTGCTCCAGAAGTGGCGGGGGGTGTAAATTGGTTAGGAGTAGTAGTGTAGGGTAAGTAGGAGGGGGGGGCGTACGATATGGAATGAGCATTGGAATGCCGGAGTGGAATGCACGAAGAAGACAGTTTTGCACAAAAGGCGAGGACAGAAAGGGTAGTAGAGGAGCCATGAGCTGGAGGGAGTGAGAATTGGTTGGGGAAATTGCGGAAGTTTGAAGGGGCCGGGGGAAATTTCGAGGCCTTTTTCTGCGACGAGGGTTTCAGTGTAGTGTTCCCGTAAGACAAAGAGGAAGGAATTGGTTTGTGTCGTAAGGTGTGTATATACAGGGGGAAGGGGTGGGTGGGCAAGGACATGCGGCGGGAGAGTCGGCGATAGTTATGTCTCCTTCGCATGTCCCATATATTCGGAATCAAATTCAATAGAAAGAAGTACGTTTCAATAATGTATTACTTGCCAAGGATGGCTGGCGGCAGGAGGGGTTTTTTGCCGTTCTGCCAAACGTTTGTCAAGCGCTTGCAGTGGGCGGAGTATGTTTCAGTGAAGACTGTTGCTGTGGCTCGCCAAACAAAGACGAAGAGGTGCGGATTAGATTGGTACTCTTGTCAAAGTTTATACGAAAAACAAATTTCGGTACAACTTGGCGAATGAAAACTACCGGGCTTGACGACAAGATGGGTAGATTATATTTAGTTAACTAAGCGAGTAAACCTTGTTGAATATAGGAATCATTGATGTTGATGATTGTATGCCAGAACAGGCTGGGAAAAAATGGTTGGCTGAGTGAGGGGGGGGGGACGATGGGTTTATATGATTAGAAGGCAAAGGAGTGCGGATCGAGATAAAATCAAGAATTATGAAAAATACGAATCGATGGGAGTAGTTGAATGGAGCTAAAGAACGCGAGTACGCTTAGTAGCGCGCGCGTTGAGGAGGGGAAAGAGGGCGCGTCATTTAACTGGCATCCATCGGCATCCCATCTCGCTCCTTACGCAATGGCGGGTAGCGCTCGTATTCCGGTTGGCTGAAAGAACAGCTGCGGAGTCGGAGATCTTGACGCGGATGGGCGCCTGAGCCCAGAGAACCACAGGTCCGAATCTAGGACAGATAAATATTTTGGAAGGGGTGATTAGACACATAAATTAAAAGCGTATGCTGTTATGGGTCCATAGGAGTATTGATCGAATCTTCCCGCCAAGAAAGCAAGAATGTAGATTGAGCCCTGAACTTGCAAGAAGCCAGCGCGTAAGTAGAGACAACGCGTAGAAAAGTCACCGATAGAGTCCTCACGTTCCCCTGTGAGGATAGCCGAGAGTATGTCGCATTTGGGGGACTCTGGTCTGGAATTCAGGAGGGAGAGAATTGGGGTTGCGGAGCATGTAGGGAGTCGGTGTGGGAAGGGACAGGCGGGGAATGCGAAGCCGCAACTTTGCGCCACGGGAGGATAAGAGGCGCACTGGGTTGGTAGCCGCTGCCTTCCTCTGGGGAAGTCCTCCTCTGAAAGAATGTTAGAGGAGGATTTGCAAGGGGGGCGGCCTAATTTTGTTATGTAATCATGGGCCGATAGCGCGAACTACTCAGGGGAATACTGTCAATCATGATCCTTCAGTGTAAAGGAATGAGTGGTGAAGAGTGAGGGAATTATGGAGAGAGGTAGATGCGGGAGAGGTCTTGGAAACCACGAGAGTTGCGGCGTAAAGGAGTTAGTGCAAAGGCAAAAGGGAAGGAGGTTGGTAAGGCCATCCAAACTAGATGTGGGGGGGGGGGGGGGTGATGATGATGATGTAGTACATTAGTAAGCCTTAAGGCATCGAATGGTGGAAGGGAGAGGTGTAGTCGTACACTAGTTAGCGAAGTTTGGGAAGATGCCGTGTGCAGTTGGTGATTGGGGGACAGTGGAGCAAGACCAGCTGGGGGTCGTAGCTGTGGGTGAAAGGCAGACGAGTAACTCGACTTAGTCACGTGCATGTACCTGTGTTTCAGCAAAAAGAAAACAGGTAATTTTGGTCATGTGTCGTGGGTTGGGGAGCGAAGAGGAAATGGTGTGGAAGAGAAGCTGGCACGGCTAAGAGGACAGTTTATAGGTCAATGAGTGTGGTAGGTAAGACCGGCGAGTCTAGAGAGGGGATTCTAGAGCAGGCCGGGGAGGGGGGGGGAAAGCGAGAATGGGGGGCATGCCCAACAGCAAAAGTCTGTCGGTGGTTGTATAATCCTTCTCAGACCTTTCGAAAGAAGATCTTGTCATATGGTCTTTGATAGCGATGGTAAAAAGTAGGAATGTGCAGAGGGACCCCAGCAGTCGCAATGCAGTATGTTTAGGCGGCCGAGGAAATATATTTGGCGTATAAAATCCAAGGGGGATGAAGTAATATACACAGTTGCAGCATACTTCATGTGAACCATGGTGTAAGGGAAATTGAGGATCGTATAGAAATGCGCTTACGAGGAGTCGAGTAACGGAAGGAAGGCGGGGCGGGGGGGGGGGGGGGGAAGAGTAATCTTACTGAAAGTTCCCAGAAGAAAAGTGTTTATGATCGGTAAGCCAACCGAAAACACGACTTGGCAGTTTTGGCAGAACTTTTCCATATTTTTTCCTGTCGGTGTGTGGCATGTATAGAGAAAATCTAAGACATTCGATCCCGGGTATTGCCGCCTTGTATATCCATTTATATGGCCACGATGGGGCTGAGAAGGCCGGGTGAGAAAGGAAGGGGAGAAGATAGCCGGAGACAGGATTTTAGCAGAGAGCTGGGGCCAGAGCACGGGGGGGGGGGGGGTAAGATAAAGGAACAGGAAAGGGTGTGTGTTGGGGCATGTATTGTGGGGGCTGGGGGAACTAGCTCTTGAAGAGGAATAGGATGAGATGAAGGTGGGGCAATCATGAGGGGGGGAGGGGGGGGGGGGGAGGTGGGAGTAGATAGTGGATGGGCGAGGGCTTGTGCGGGTGGCGGCAGAAGATGTTGGGGTAGGTGCGAGTGGGTTGGGCAGGTCTGAGAGCCTTTTGCGCTGAGAGGAATAAGTGTCGTTGACAACCTACAAGTAGAGAGGTTGCTGTAGTAGAAGCTCAGGAAGTGAGCTGGGGATGTGGCGGAAGTAAGAAATGGGTATGAGGGCAGGCGACTGTTGTGTAATAGCAATAATGGTTCGTGTCAGATATGCGTGGGTGTGCAGAGAACTAATGTGATTGATTAAAACTGGACACGACAATTCATACTCGCTGTTTGGGAGCGAGAAGCGCCGGAGTACAGTACGGAAGATGGTGTAGGTTTGGCAGCTTGAGTAGAGGGCGAGAGGGAGAGGGCAGAATGAAAGCACTACGGAGCGACGTAGCAAAGAGGAGCAGCGAGCCGATAAAGCCGGAGGTATAAATTAGTGAGCTTGCCCAACGGGGGTTGGGGCGCGATAACAGGAGCAGTGGAGTGGTTTGCAATCGTGGTGGTATGCGTGTATTTGAGGGATTGAGAGTTAAGTATCACAGGAGCAATGGGAAGGGTGCCACCTAGCGTGTGCTCTTACGCAACGACAGACAATTACAAAAAGCACAAATATAGAACTTAAGATCTGGTTTTCTCTGAGCCTTGGCTTGAGCCTCTAAGAAGAGGAAAGTGAGCGTAGAATTAAAGCCTTATGAAATTTCTTATTTTACTGAACATCTTGTAGCAATGCTAACGATCCAGAAAATAAAAAGCCGTACTGTTGCTTCCTATTCTGCTCAAATGCCAACTCACGTTGCGGAGGAAATAGATGCGTAACGTCGTTTATGGACATAGGACGTTAGCTACTAACTTTTATCCAGTTGTGTTTTTTTCACCCTCGTTAGATATACTCTTCAACTAGAAAAAAATTTCATCTAAGCAATAACTAGAGTTTCATTAATCCCTAACTGACGATATAGTAAAGAGAATACAAAGACGGAGTGAGTGACGACTCCAAACAGAATACGATGAGGAGAATATATTTTAATTTTGTATTTTTCTGCTCTTTCTTACTCACATGGGAATTAAATTTAGTTAGCATCTGAAGCATGCGCTCGAACGCAAACTCACAAGTATGTCAACATGCACTGCAGCAGACGATAGCTTTTGTGAAAAATTTCCTCTTACCTGTTGCTTCTCGTTCTTCAACGGGAGGATAGGGAAATTTTCTCCTCTTCCCTCCTGCTGCTTGGGCGAGCATAGCGGCCTGGAGGAAGGAGAAGTTAATCCTGTTGATTCCAAAAAGGGAAAACACGCTGCTTTTACAGTTTGCCGTTGCTTATTTTATTTATTTATAGCTTTATCCACTAGGAAAGAAGAGTAAGTATAGTTCCGTATTGTTATTCAGCTCGTTTCTTTTCATTGTATTGGGCATTATTTTCCCCATAAAAAGTGAAAGTTTTCTATTATTCTTGTTACGCACTTTGTCGTTTGCAGTCAGCACTTTTTCCTTCTTGAAGTTGTCAAGATTGTGGACGTTTGGTTGAAGGTATGTAATTACTATTTACTGTCTTGTTCTTTTTAAAAGGATCGATTTAATGTAATGAATGGAATGAAGTTTTTTGTTGAAAGGAAAATGGCGAGGGAAAGATTTGAATGAGTCATGACTGATTACAATTTGATTTTGACTTGTTTTAGAACCTATTTTAATTCAATGCCAACAAGAATGGATGAGTTGAGCAGCTATATATGTATAAATAATGGAGGTA
>LJIJ01006038.1:0-10350 GCA_001718145.1 Orchesella cincta
AAATAATTATATTTTTAAGAGTTTAAACATGCTTAAAGGACTAATAATTTTTATATACTCCTATATTTTAGGTACTGCAGGCAATCATTACATACTCAATCATAATTTTTCAAATGCGAAAGAGTGAGATAATTCAAGACTAATTCCAAGAATATTTGAATAAGCTGTTTAAACAAGGCTGTCCACTTCAATTAGTTAAGAATAAGTTTGACAATTGTTATTTGTCTACAAATGGACTTTTGTTTTTATTGAGCTGTAATTTGTTATTACTTAGTTAATTTGACTATGTTAGTGTTCATTTTAATTTCAATTACTTAGCACTCTCCCTTAATTAGGAAATGTTGTAAACACACGATTTTAATATACTTCAAATATCAAAAAGTCCATTTAAAAATTGGTCGTTGAAACCAATCCACTTAAATGAAAACTGGCATTTGCATAATTGTTTATAACGTTCACTCAAATGCTGTATAAACCTTAAAGCATTAAACGTTCTAAACTTACTTCAACAACTTTCTGCAATGAAATTATGCAGTAAAAGCAGTGGAAAAATAAAAAGAATGGAGTGGTTTCCTTCTAATAAAGTTCATATTTCAGAATCCTTTTTCCTTGTTTCAACTCTTTTTTGATGTTTGCTACTATACATTTATGGCTCCATTTAGAATAAAATTGGATCCGGTTTGCGGAAAATACTTACTTGTTACCGCAAAGCTTCAAATTGTGAGTTTGAAATCAACCGAAATTGACATTTTTACAACGTTAATTTTGGATTTATCTTAAATGTTTTTTACCGTTTCAGTTCTTATGTTTCTGTTTCCATTTTACCATGACGTATTTTCAAATCTCGTATGTCCATGAAAACTACCTCAAGGTTCGTAAATATGGCACCGAATTTGTCAGCGACTCGTTCAATCTTGCAAGGGATGCCAGTGGCTTGCTACTTATGGTCCACTTTTTTAAGCTGGTTTGGCTCTCCAAACATGATTTATTAATTGCAACTGCCCTTACTGAAATTCGGTTAAAAGGAGGAAGGACACTATTTAAAGTTGGAAGAATTATTGGAATTTTCTGCGTGATTGTAAACTCCTCCTTAATTTTTGCAACATTTCCGTCAGTAAAAGACATTTACAAAAATTTAAACCGGACAGTTGTAGCCGAAATGGATGTGGAAAATTTTGACCTTTTAGTTGGAACAGTTATTTCATGGAAGTCGTTATCTTATTTCATTTACGGATTTACCTCTCACTGCATATCCGTGTATTTTGTTAATCATTTATTTATTTCGTGCTCACCTGCAATTTTTTAGGAATTTCCAGTAATTACAGAATGCAGCTGGCATGTGTGGAGCGGACATGGAAAAGGTACACAAAATCAGTTCGAAAGCAAACATTTTACAATTGGCATACTGCTTTCTTTCTTCTTTAAAAGTTTCTTTTTAATATTTAGGGAATAAAATGCTATCGGAGCCTGGAATCGAGAGTTTCGTTTATCAATAAACTTTTTGGCAGTATGATTTTCTCTTTTGTTCTTTTTGTGACTCCATACTACTGTGAGCTTCCGGATAAACTAATTTCAAAAGGGATTGAGGGATCTTTGGGTCCAATGACAATCTACTTTGGTGTCGTGAACACAATGGTTTTTATATTAGCAGCGGAGTTCAATTCGCAGGTAAAAGTATAAAAAATATTAACTACATTGTCTTCATATAAGTGATCAGTAATAATTGTGATTTGTTTGCAGATAAATAAAATATTTCTGAAGTGGCATACCGAATGTTTTTTCCTTGGTAATGCGCCAACAAACCATTTTCGAAACAATGTATCCAACTACAAGGATAGTTTGGAATATATTGCCACTCTTGAGCAAAATTTGAAGTTAGCAACGACTAAAAATGAGCTGCATTTGCAGCCAGTGGCAATGTCTCATGTTTCACAATAACGTATGATTTTGTGCCTCGGTAAAGACAAATAACTGGTAGCTTATGCTAATTGATAATATTATAATTTTCAAGGAGTTTAAACATGCTTAAAGGTCTGATACTCTTTGTTGTTTACTCTTATTTCAGGTATTGCAAGCAATCATTACGTACTCAATCATAATTTTTCAAATGAGAAAAACAGATTGAATGAAAATACCAAATTAGGCAGAGCTTATGAAAGCTATTGAAGTAAATAATATTGTTATTCAGCTAGAATTATAGAATGTACATAGATTTTAACAATACAATTAAATAAGGGAGTTATAATTGTAGTAGGTTAAAATAATTTAGTTTTTTGCTGAATTTGTCCTGACGAAAGCGTTAGGTTAGACGCAGAAAGCTCGACTAATTAAAATCTTGTTATGAACGTGGTCCCTCGAACCGAATATTTCACACACATAGTTCTAATTGTACTTTTTATTAAAATGGACATCGAAATTTCTTCTTCCATATAAAAAATAGTGCAAGGAGATGCGCAGCAGGAGTTTATCACCAGTTACGAGTATTGGGTTGATTGAACATAATACATTAAGACAACTAATTAAGCTACCATCAACATATTTGTTAAAAAAGTAATGCCACGGGTATATAATCGGAAAAGTCAAATTGACTGCTCATCGTTTGACATCAAAATTATACATGAAATGCCGTGACATTTGGCTAATTCAGAATTCAATGCACCCCAGCCATTGAGATTTGTGGACACTTGCCACTAGCCATTCGTATGATACTTTCAGTGTTTTCACCATCAAAAGGCAGCAGCTACAATATGAAAATGCACGTCGGGATTGGCTACAGTTTCAGCCGAAACATCCTGGTTCACTAATTTATACGTAAACATATTCTACATGTTCTAATATTCTTCAAAATGCCAAGCCCATTAACTCGTCAGGCTTATAAGCTCGACAATTTTTTAAACGACCAAACCTACCCAGGCCTCTATTACTGGAACGACAATACCCAAAAATGGCATCAGGAAAAGAATTTGTATCGCCTCATTCCATACTATATTTGCAACCACTTTTTTGTCAATATTTTTGCGTAAGTCTAACAATTGTGCAGTCAACCATAGCGCATTGTCGCGGAACTGAGCAGTTTAGCTCATAGGTGTAAATGGTCGAAATTGTTGAACTTTGTATGTAACTCTGTATTGCAATAAATCAATTTACTTAACCACAAACATGATAGAGAATGAATAAGTGTATGCATTACATTATATACATTCCTGTAAGAACATTGCAACGAGCATTCAGACGAGAGTTTGCCGTTGTTTAATAGTCCTCCAGAAAATATTTTATTAAAAAAATAAGTGTCAGCTACAAACGTAAATAATTATTATTATTATTTGTTTATTCACAGACCTATTTGTTACAAAATAACAGATCTAAATCTAGCCTACAGCTTATTCATATTCAAATATATATTCCTATAAAAGTACAACTTTCCGTTTATCATCCAGCCATGGAGCAAGCTAAGGGCATGTTACAACGCATTGTCTTGATAGGAAAAAGCAAGTAAAAACTTTCTCTACTTCAATTCGTCAATGTGCATGCACTATTTTACGTTTTCACTCAATGACTTTACCCAGACGTTGTTACCTCTATATGTACAAATCAGGATCACGAGACAAAATACAATTTTTACTGATGCCAGTGATACTTTATAGGACCACTTGTATCTTTAAAACTTTAATTCTCTACAAGTATCTATTCTAGGTATATAAAAAAACATGTAAAAAAGCTTAACATAAAATGAAACATGAAATGTGTAACATCTTCCACAACGTTGAAATACAGAAAACTTAGACCATGTTAATTAGTATTATTATTATGAAAAAGTGAAAATACTAGTCACTACTTTAAGTATAGTCCTTTTAAGGTTGATTTCATCATGAATCTTTTGATTTTATACATATTATTATATATTATACCAATATTTTACATTTTACACAAAACCAGTTATAATTTCAACCCTTACATAATCATTCATATTAAACAAAATTGTGTAATTCGCCATTCCAAAAATCCCAACTGATCTGGATAAAACCTGAAAATATTTTTTTATTAAATTTGGAATTATTTTAACTTATTATTTAAGTCACAGATTATTTTAAATTGATGTGTTTTATATTAAATATATATAATAGTAAAGCTAAAAGCTCCAAACACGCTCTTCAATATTCAATTCACTTATATTATATACGACGACGACAAATGAGGAGCTGGGCTCGTAATATTTTGCTCTGGTGGCTTGTCCGTTGAACCTTTTCAATTGAAGCCACTTTCCTTTTATCATTTGCAGCCTTACAACGTTTTTGGTGCAACATGAAACTCCGCAATATCGCATCCACGAAATTACGTGTGACGGCAAACAAGCTGGCACTTGTAGCCATAAGCAATGACTGTGTTTTCCTCTATTGTAGGGACTGCGGGTGCTGGAGCTACCCAAGGTATAAGATAAATATTCATAATAATTCAATAGTTTTTTATTAGAATTATTATCTCTATTTATGTAGTATCTAAGATAGTAAGTATAAACTTACTGGTGAACCAGACGAAATGTTTCTCTCCATTATTTGTTCAAGTTAGGATCTCTCTCTGGTCTGTATCAGAACTTTAGACTGTCTTCAGATTCAATGCGCAAATAAGGTACATTTATAGCATCTTCCTCGAAAGTGTGGCGGATGCGTATGCTTTCCCTGGTTGCTTATTGCACAAAAATGTCAGGTATTTTTTCAGATTCTCTTTTTCGTTTTCTTCAAGGAACACGTGTCCTCATAATCATGTGATCCATATGATATGGTGGCTAGCAGTGACTTTAAAGTAAGAACGGAAACAGTCAAGGTTAGATTTGCATTCTGCATTTATGTAAATTCATTTAATATATTGTATTTAATACTATAGGACCTCCATTAACTCAACATCCTGCTTTCTACCCCACGTTTGGAGGTTTCCTGTGTTACAATTGTTGCGGATGTCAGTGTTGCTAAGGGAGTGGAGATAAGGGGGTAGTATGTAGCAGGGAGCAATGTTCGTTTCAGCTCACTTACGCTAGAAGTTATCTTGGGGCTATTGAGTTACCCGTCGTCAGGATTCGAGGATTAGCCAGTGGTTGTCTTTGGTCCGAGTTTTCTTCTCGTTTGCTCCCTGGCGGACTGATAATTAATTGCATTAACGCTACTTTTATTTAGGAATACCTGAGTCATACATATGCACACAAGAAATATCGCGTGGAGACACTCCGCTTGAAGGTAGTTTCTAAGGCTTTGCTACCCTTCAATCTTGGAATCTCGTGACAAAAGTCAAATTTTGGGTTAAAATTGAAAATCCACAATTCGATTTAAAATTGAATAAACCAAACTATACTTACAATTGACAATAGCTTCCGGTAGCTCATTAAACAGTTGGCGTTTCTCCCCCATCTCGTCATGAATGTGCCTTGTGTCACGAATAATGGCATTGTTTGCCTTGTAATAATCTTTTGCTGCTTTTCCACTTCCAACTGGGCTTCATAGCCAATTCGGATATTAACATAACAGTTTTTGCACATAGGAACCATTTCACTGGTGCAGGATTGAACTTTTTGCAGTAGATGTTGAAAGTTCATCTGCTTACAGAAAGCTACAAGTCGCTTTCTTTTGTTGTCCAGCAACAGATTATGGTCTCCAGGAAGTGCAGGCTTTTTGCATAAAAGACAAAGATCCTTTTTTCGACGAATTACTCTGTTGTTGGTACTCTGTCCGTTCCCATTGTTTGAAACTGTCGCCATTTGACCGGTGCTTGAAGACAGCGATGCCAGTTCGCTAAAGTCAATGGTTTGCGTTTCAACGCTGACGACGGAGGAAAACGCAGGTGATGTTATACCCTGATCTGGGAAACCCGAGTTGTTGCTGTTTCCGGGGGATGTTAGGTATTCAGGGGGATGGAAACCCGCAGTGTATGCGGAACTAGAGTCTGTTTCCTGTGCATTGCGAGCTTGGGCTCTGACAAGATTCCATTTCAATACGTTTTAAAACTGGATTCACTTAACAAAACAAGCTTATTTTTTTTTTGGATTTGAAATTTTTGTTTTGAACTTCACTTTCACATTAACATTCAAATCAAAGTTTGTCCATTAGTATTTGATAATTTAAAAGGATTTTTACTAAAATGAACTGATACAACAGTTTTTAAATGTGTTATAAGACACAAAACTCGATTGACAAGAAACGTACACTTCAAACTACACCAAAAAATGATCAGCCATTCAACAAGATTCTATTTTCAGTCGACCTTTCCCAAGTAATTTGCATTAGTAACAATTTTAATTACTTTAGCAAAATTGGGTATTTTATTTTACAAAACATTCGTAGACCAAATCAGTGTGAAAAACAACAAGTGTCCGTTGAGTTATAGTCGTACATAATGCATAAAATGAGCAATGTGTATGTACATCCTCTTCCTTCAACCACAGAAAGAAAATATGAATTCATTTACGTATGAATGATTGCAGCTCGTCAAAGCTGCGTGAAATTTTTCTAAATTTGAAATAACTCAAACAAGTTTAGTTTTTAATTTTTCGCCAATAAGGTGTAAAATAACCACTCACATAATGTGGCTAACAAAAATTCAAAAGTTTTATTCAAATTTAATACGCTAGCTTGAACTAATATAGGTGTAAAAATCTGCTCTAAACCAATCTGGCTTGTGTACCTTATTCCAATATTGAATATTGATTTGTTTTTTTTTTTTTTTTTTTTTTTTTTTTTTTTGTTTGGTGTTTTTTTTTTTTTTTTTTTTTTTTCTACAAAACACTGTTTTGAATTTTTGTTAGCCACATTATGTGAATTTATTTTACCTTATTGGCGAAAAATTAAAAACTAAACTTGTTTGAGTTATTTCAAATTTAGAAAAATTTCACGCAGCTTTGACGAGCTGCAATCATTCATACGTAAATGAATTCACATTTTCTTTCTGTGGTTGAAGAAGACGATGTGCATACACATTGCCCATTTTATGCATTATGTACGACTATAACTCAACGGACACTTGTTGTTTTTCACACTGATTTGGTCTACGAATGTTTTGTAAAATAAAATACCCAATTTTGCTAAAGTAATTTAAATTGTTACTAATGCAAATTACTTGGGAAAGGTAACAGACTGAAAATAGAATCTTGCTGAATGGCTGATCATTTTTTGGTGTAGTTTGAAGTGTACGTTTCTTGTCAATCGAGTTCTTGTGGTTATAACACATTTAAAAACTGTATGTATCATCATGTTTAGTAAAAATTCCTTTTAAATTATCAAAATACTAATGGACAACTTTTATTTGAATGTTAATTCAAAGTGAAGTTCAAAACTAAAAATTTTAAAAATCCAAATAAAAAATAAGTCTTGTTTTGTTAAGTGAATCCAGTTTTTTAAAACGTATTGAAATGGAATCTTGTCAGAGCCCAAGCTCGCAATGTTCACAGGAAACACACACTTGTTCCTCATACACTGTGGGTTTTTCATCCCCCTCTGCGTACCTAACATCCCCGGAAATCAGCAACAACTCGGGTTTCCCAGATCAGGGTATAACATCACCTGCGTTTTCCTCCGTCGTCAGCGTTGAAACGCAAACCATTGACTTTAGCGAACTGGCATCGCTGTCTTCAAGCACCAGTCAAATGGCGACAGTTTTCAAACAATGAACGGACAGAGTACCAACAACAGAGTAATTCGTCGGAAAAAAGGATCTTTGTCTTTTATGCAAAAAGCCTGCACTTCCTGGAGACCATAATCTGTTGCTGGACAACAAAAGAAAGCGACTTGTAGCTTTCTGTAAGCAGATGAACTTTCAACATCTACTGCAAAAAGTTCAATCCTGTACCAGTGAAATGGTTCCTATGTTGCAAAAACTGTTATGTTAATATCCGAATTGGCTATGAAGCCCAGTTGGAAGTGGAAAAACAGCAAAAGATTATTACAAAGGCAAACAATGCCATTATTCGTGACACAAGGCAGCATTCATGACGATATGGGCGAGAACGCCAACTTGTTTAACGAGCTACCGAAAGCTATTTGTCAATTGTAAGTATAGTAGTCAAATCAATCACAATATAAAAGCAGATAAAGGAAACACAATACTAGGGGTTGGCAAGCAATTAAAACAGAACTAAATTGTAGTTTTTCAGTTTTAAATCGAATTGTGGATTTTCAATTTTAATCAAAAGTGACTTTTGTCAAAAGATTTCAAGATGGAAAGTAGCCTTAGAAACTACCTTCAGTGGGTTTTCTCCAATTTTGGCATGTAAACTATTATATATGTTTATGAATCTTCTTACGGGCTTTCTATATAAGAAGTGTATCCTTTATAAAAACCAGTCAGATTAAAACTCTTGCACAAATGAGTTTAGTTTAACGGTGGAATGCGTAGAAGTGATTTATTTAAGTTGTGGATATATTAAAGAAAACTGTAGCTGTAATGAAGAGATAAGTAACTCCATGTGTAATCGGTGACAAAATTATTTGTCAGCAGAAAGTGAAAGAAATTTATGACCTTCAATATTGTCATTCAAATCAAAATATTTAACAAACATGCATCTTAATTGCAATTAATTATCAGTCCGCAGGGAGCAACGAGAGCAAAACGGACCAAGACAAGCACTTGCTAATCCTGCTGGCACCTCCAACGCGGTGCACTGGTTGGTCAACTCAAGACCGTAACGTCCAGGTCTGATGCAGCTGAAACCATTTCTACTGATGTAGCCCCCTATTGCAACATTGGCAATGGAAATTCGCAGCAATCGGGAGACACTTCCAAACCCAGTGGTGGTGAAACAGGATGTTGAGTAGGCTACTAATTTAATGAAGGTTTTACATAAATGCAGAATGCGAATTACCTTTGACTTCTAATTTTCTTTAAGTTCGGCCAGCGAAGTGGAATTGGACAATGATGATTATGAGCGACACCGTTGTTCCTTTGAAGAAACTGAAAAAGAAGGAATCTTGTAAAAAAATACGCAGATTTTTTGTGCTGATGTATAGCAACCAGGGAAAGCGTCTCATCCCACATTTCCAGAGTGCTATAAATGTCCCTTTTGCGCATTTGGAATTGAGAAGTCTAAGTCGAGACGAGGAGGAGAGCCTCCATTGAAAATAATGAGAGAACATTTCGATAGGGTTCACCCAGGTAAGTTTGAAATTAGTAGTTGTCTACATAATATGAGAAATTTATTTATAAAAACTTGAATTATTGAGTTATTTATACTTTTAACCGCGTGCACCAATTCCATACATTAGCCATCTGCTACAAGCTGCCTGTTTGCCGTCAACGTATTTTTGGTGCGATATTGCGGAGTTCCATAGTGCACAAAAACGTTTTGCTTAAGGCTGCAAATGTAAAAAGGAAAGTTGGCTTCAATTGACTAACAGTTCAACGGACAGCCCACCAGACGCAAAATATTACGAGCCCTTGCTCCTCATTCGTCGTCGTCCGTAAATTATAATGCTATTGAAAATGAATTTAGCAGTTTGACTGTTAGCATTTACTATTATATATTTAAATAGTAAATACATCAATTCTGTAAATATCTGGTGGACTTAATATAGTTTAAAATAATTCTAAATTTATTGAAAAAAAAATATTTTAAGGTTTATCCAGCATCAGTTCGGATTTTTGGAATGTGTGTGAATTAAACTATTGTGTTTTAATGATGAATGTTATTTCTAAGTTTAAAAATCTATAAACTGTGTTTAGTAAAAATATAATATTAATTACCTTAATTTTTAGTTCTAAAAGCATTAAAATGTGGCTTTCTCTACATGTGTATTTCTAATTATAACAATCTTCAACTTTAGAACTATGTAAAATCAAAATTCATGATGAAATATGAAATCAACACTTAAAAGGACTTAATTAAATTAGTGACTAGTATTTCACTTTTTCACAATAATAATACTAATTTACATAGTCTAAGTCTTCTGATATTTCACACGTTTGTAAGAATCATACAAATTTCCATGTTTCATTATCGTTAGCATTCTTTATCATGCTTCATCTAGAAATACTAGAATACGAACTTGTATAAAGTAAAGTTTCAAAGGTACAAGAGGACATATTAAGTATCACTTGGCATCAGTCCTAAAATTGTAATTTTGTCTCGTGACCCCTGATTCTATATATAGGATAACAAACGTCTGCGTAAAGTCATTGAGTTGAACAACTCTTTATGTTGCACAAACTTATGGACATTTTAAGCCGGAGAAAGTTTTTACTTGCTTTTTCCTATCAGACAAAATGCGTTTTGTTTTGTAACATGCCATTGAGCTTTCTCCATAGCTGGATGATTAGGAGGAAAGTGGCTATTTTTAAGGAAAATTGTATTTGAATATGAATAAGTTGTTAGTC
>LJIJ01006039.1:0-10347 GCA_001718145.1 Orchesella cincta
GGATGTTGAGATCCTGTTCCACAAATTGAGCCAAACCAAATGCAACTGATAACATTTCTTTCATTTCTTCAAAGCAACAACTTACAATCTATTACAAGTCATTCTAAAAAAATCATGTTGAACGAGATTTGTGTAGATTTGATTCAACATCATAATACAAGTTAGTAAGAAATTCATAAAAGCGAAAGAAAGGCGGATGTTTGCTTCACAATTCCAACCTACCTAAACTGTTGGCGGACAGAGCCAACTAAAGCTTACTTTTACAATGATGACAACACATTGCTGACTCAATGCTAATGAGAATAAACTAATTACACGTTATAAGTTTATATGAAGCCATTTAACAGTAAAATGAAGTAGAAAAGAATTTACAATTGACGAAGCTCCATTTTTAATGGAATATTTATTTCCCACAAGCAATTTGTAATGATTCATTACAAAAATGACAAAATGAGACGCGACAAGAGATAATAAATGTAGAAAAATGCAACAATGGGATGTAGTTTCCGTTAACAAACTTTTCCGAAAGTTTGATGACGTTGAAATCACGAGAGCAGTGATTCTTGGATACCTTGAGCTCCTTGAATGTACAGAAGACGGAAGTAGAAATCCGCAGGGGAATCATATGGAAAATGAAAGGTCATGACGGAGATGGACAGTTAGGTTAGTCTAACCTAGTCCATAGTACAAATAGTAAGTTAACTAGCGCTATATTAAAGTAAAAGATGCATTTAAAAGATAAACTGATAGTCCAACAAATTCAAAACCAAAAGAGAGCTATTCTTTTTCATCAAATATTTATTTCCCACAAACAATTTGGCATGTTTTTTTACTAAATGAAGCGAGACAAAATATGGGACAGATATAAATAGTTAAATGGCTATATAATTTCCTTTCATAATCCATTTCCAAATTTCAAGCTGATTGATAGGGCCACCATGCAAACATTCACTTCATCAAAGAGCCGAAGGTATAGATGGCAACCGGGAGACACAAGACGAGGAGCAGTTGACTTGAAGCGGAAGAAGCCCCAGTTGGACTTGGATCTGGACCACTCGGACCTGGACCACTCGAACCGGGACCTCCTGGAGTTGGAATGGAGCCTGTATTACAGCGATCTCCTCGACAGGAGCAGACCCTTTGAGGCTACACCGTGATCACCACGGGTGAAACGGTCACAGGAATAGTCATTGACGAACTTAGCCGTGGCACAACCCCGCACAAATTCGTGTGAACCTCCTCTGACTTCACGTTGCCCATAATAACAGTATGTTTCATGTGGACGACAGGGGATTGGTTCACCTAGATCAGTATTGCTCGAGCAAGGCGCACAACCATAACACTTCCGACCTGGACCTGACAACAATTAAATAGGTAGCAGTTTCCGTTAAGAAGTTTCGCTTCCTTTTCAAGTTGAAATGAAGTAAAAACCATTTTGTGTTAGATACCTGGAGTTTCAGCAGCATGTTGAGCAGTTTCCTCAGTTTGAGCTCGAGCAGGTTGAATGTAGACATCCGGCAGGAGAATCCCAAAGAGTGTCAACAGCAGCACCAACGTCGTTGCTCGCTTCAGCAGAAACATCTTATCTTGCGTTTGGAGATAATATCAAACTGGTTTAATTAAACAGCACACTTTTCCTTCAATCACAGCTTGAGCTCCTTTTTGTCTGGATTAGACAGATGATGTGAGTATTTCAAAATACTCCGAGAATATTCAAAAGGTGTGCTTCAAAATTAGTAACAAAGCAACGCAAAAGCACTTGTCTAAATGCTTTCTTCACACAAGTGCATTTACCTTCTATACCACACGTTGTGGTTCAATACAATGATCATTTTCATAGACTTCAAACATTTATTCTCATAAATTCATACTGAACGGGGTTTGTGTAGAGATGCGATGAGATTAAAAATATCAAAGATAAGGAAATGCGGGTTGTTTGCTTCACAATTCCAACCAAGAACGACCCAAACCGTTGGAGGACAGTGACATAAGAATAATGAATCCGAACGGGAGCAGTTGTGAGGAAGATGAGTCATCATTGTCCGTAGTTGAGAGGAGCTCCCCATTCCTAACATCTGGCTTAGGCTCTTCCTCATTGCAGAGGGTGGTATCGCACCAGCAGACTCTCAGCTTTTCCCCAGGTTTCTCCGGAAATGCCGCAAACTTATCACAAGAGTAGATCCCACTTTCCGCTTGCCCAGCACCGAGACAGCTCCTGAAAACGATTCTCTTTCCGTTTTCATATTCACGCTCGCCGATCGCACATTGAGTTGTGTTCTTGGGACATTCAGACACGTGACCCGGGTCATCTCCGATGCAGGGTTCGCAGTGGTAACAGTCCAGACCTGAGAAAATAAAAGAAAACGAAAAATAATTAAGATAGTAATCATTGCAGTAAATCTCATGACAGCTTGAGCATTTGGTGTTCATCTCCAATTACCTTGAGCAGGTTGAATGAACACTTCCGGCAGGAGAATCCCAACCACCACCAGCAGCACCGTTGTTGCTCGCTCCAATGGAAACATTTTGCTTGTGGGTTAATTAAACAGGACTATTTTCACAAAATTAATTCTTCAGAATTGGAAAGTTTATGCAATTCCCCATAAATTCTGCTCATACATTAATAATTTATTAAATCAACTTCTTATCACAATTTGTAACAAAGCAACTGTGTATTTCCCTATCAATCTAGTTATTTTCTCGTCATGCAAGGTTGTCACCAGAATCTGACATCCTGTCCTCATACATTTGTTAGTAAATACGCTTTGGAAAGAACCACGAGCAAATAATGAGCAACATTTGATAAAAGATGGTTGTTTATGATTACACAGCTACGATAATCATTTGCAATTACGGCAAACGTGACAGGAAAAGGTTGTGGCTATGTATTTAACAAGTTTACTATGCTATGCTAACAAACATCGTAATACGGAAAAGGTTAGGTAAATAAATACAGCATGCATGCAACGCGTGAAGGTCAACCTTTCTCAACAAATTATAACTCGTAATAAAGTCATTTTGATTGACACTTTGATATGGCAGCTCATAATTGCTTAATAACCACCAAACGAAGTGTTGTCACAATTCAGTGAGAAAGTAGTTGCTCAAGAGCAAAATGCCGTCCGACTTTCCTCACCTGGCAAACCAAACTATTACCTACTTTCTCTCTTTGCCTTCATCATGTTTCCGATTGGAAAACAAGAGCATTTCTTCCTACGCACGGCGACCTACTTGGAAATCCAGAATATTCAGAACCCCAACCGCAAGCGTGCTCCTTTTCACCAAGCAGAACTTCCTCTGCGTTCCAGTTCCGGTCACATTTTGCCTCTTTACTTCACCTTCGGCTATTACTGCCTCCTCTTCCCCTTCAAGCCCGTGTTCGACCCTCAATCCCTCCGCTTTACACTTCAGACCAACAAGTTCCAAAAGTTCTTGTGCTTCTTCCTCATCTGGGTTCCAATGTGGGTTTACCACATCTCCTTCCTCACGCTCTACGTCAACTTCTTCCGGGCGACAGACACTCTCTCCGCCAAGCGATCCTCTATCTCCTCAAATACATTTTATTCTTCCGAATCCTCCTCACAAAGCAGCCAGAGCTAGAAACCGTGCTCAATCTCGCCTGTTCAAATCCCTCAGCAATCCTTAAGCGAGGCTTCTGCTCTACCTCTTGTTTCGCCACCTCTCCTTTTTCTGTGTCCTTCTCATGACTTCCATTTACTACGACGAGATGACCTTCTTCTTCCACAAGTACCGAGAAAGCTCGTCCACCCTCGCAAACAACTCCAGACAGCGGCTCTACATCCCACCAGGATCTGGAGGGGATTGGCTCCTCATCAGCGTGGAGATATTCCTCCTCTTCATTTTCTACCTGGGGAAATACTTCGTTGAGGTCCTTTTCTACACGATCCTCCCGTTCACGTTCTACTCCACCGTGAAAGACTTTGAGCGCTTCCTCTTCAAGGAGTTCCCGTTCCCTCCGTTCTTCAAGAATCAAGCGCAATCCCTCATCCTCCAGAGGTTCAACCACCTCCTCGCCGTCTCCGATGGTTTGAACGAAGTCTGGTCACGGTTATCCTTGTTGTGGATTCTCGAGCAGAGTAATGTGGTCGTCATGTTCCTCCACAGCTCCTTCTTGGCCAAGAACATTTGCCAGGCGATTTGGATCTCCTCCTTTTTCCTGTATTTGGTGGTGGCCCTCTGGCTCATGGCCGAGTCGTCGCGTCTAGTATCCAAGTTGAGACAGTGGCTGGTCCTCAAGAAGAATAGGGAACGGTTTCTAAAAGATAAGAACGAGTTGGAGGTGCTGCTCAAGATCCTAGAGGCAAAGCCCATCGGCGTGGGGATCACGGGATGCTACCGAGTAAGCTATGGATTCGTGGCGGAGTTGTTTATCGTGCTGCTAACTCTATTTCTACTTAGTTTTGAAAATTAACTTAATTATGACAGTCAAATAAAGAATATGATTAAATACAGTCAATATTATTAGTGGAAAGTAGGCAGACAATATAATTTATTCAATAAAAACAATAGGCATTAATCATGCGAAATAAAATAGAAACACACAGCACAATTTAATCCACCTCATCATCATCCTCCTCCTCGTCCTCTTCTTCTTGCTCCTCTTCCCCTTCCTCCTCATCATCCTCGTCTTCCTCAGCGACGCCAGCAGCCTGACTTGCAGTCCGATTTTTGTACGCCTCCATATCCTGTAAAAACCAAAAAAGATTAGCCATTCGCTGTCCTAAAATAATACTAATTAATTCATAATGACTACATTACCCTAACATAGCGAGCCCTATCACGAGCCGCCATAGTCTGATACTTAGCTTTAGCTAAGGGGGTCATTTCCCTCCACATCCGGCCCAGTTCCTTGGACACGTCCCCGATTCCATAACGCGGATTAGCCGCCTGCACCATGCCCCGGTGCTCACTGCTGTACCAGAAGAAGGCGGAGAGCCCCCGCTTCGGAGCATTTGGATCCTTCCACTTCTTGGCCCCCTTCTTGCCGACCCCTTTGGGAGGAGGAACGTAGCCCTTCATCTCCCTTTCATGCCGCTTTTTATCCCGCTTCGCTTGTTCTAGGAACGGCTCCTTTTGGGAGTCGCTCATTCCCTAAAAAACAAGAGAGTAAATTAAATTAGGATTTCTAACCCAATCCAAACATCAAGCTACAATTTAATGATGAGGAACTTACTTTCCACAACGCCGCACACTGCTTGGAGTGATCCCCAAACGACGGCATCCTGGTTCCCCCCTTTTCAGCTCATTCCGGCTGTCCTTGACGAAATACGAATACGCTGAAACCGGACCCTTGGGCTTCTTCGAGCCTGCTGGTACGCTTGGACCACCCATCTTCTCAGTACCTATTTAGTGATTAAATAAACCAAAATTAATTAATCACCAAACTACACCATCAAATCATGATAACCACCAATCAAAAATGGACCAAACTTAGCGACACCGAAAAAAATCCAACCTTCACTCGAATGGAACAACAATGAGCTGATGGCACCCAGTATGAAACTCAATTAGGCTGATAGTTAACGATGATAGTTAAGATTTTCCAGTTGATGTGGATGAACGAGATCGGACCAAACGAAACTTCTCGAGGAAATCCTCGCAGCCACGAGCAAAGCAAAAACAGAGTGGAATGGTGAGCTCTCATTGGCCAAACAGGATTTTCCCAGTGTTTCCTTTGCTCAACGAGGAATTTAAATTCACCACGTTTCTCAATGGTGTTTCACACTGCCCCAGAGGTTGGTTTTGTTGGTGGAAAAGACGCTATGCATTTTTTATCCATGCATTTTTTCATGTTGGTGGTATAACTCGCTACCATTATGTTTCAAAGTGAGTTTAACCAGCTGAATGTACCTTAAAAATTATTCTTTCAGTGAAAAGTGGTGGGTGAGCTAGTTTGCTGTATAAAAACTACCTGAAATCACAATGACCATGAAAAACTCATAAAAAATTCAAGCTGAGACTCGGGTACTTGATGAAAAACCCGTTCCAAAGTCAGTTAAAAGTCAGACTGGAAATGGAACTTCGTTAGCCATCATGTTACCGGAATATATTGAGCGACTGACGGAGATAAGGCTTCTCCTGATGCCGATAATTGGGCATGGAGTGTACTGCTGGGATAAGGAAAAGCACCAACTGGCTAAAGCCTCTCCTTACCTGTTCTTCACGTGGATTGGTGGATTATGGGCATCATTGATTTACTGTGGAATCCATGGAGTAACCCTGTATTACAAGATAAAAGGTTGGGAAAGAATTCCAGACGTGGTGGAGGCGGTTGAAGATCCCCACGCTTTCGCAACGTTGGTTCTCCAATGGGCGGAGATGATTGCGGCGACGTTGTTGGTCATCCTCATCTTTTTGATTTTGAATCGAAGGGAGGAAATCATGTTTGTTTTGAACCAACTTCTGATCTACGACAAGCAACTGATGAGTAAGTGAATATTTTATTACATTATGAAGGTCTTTAGCGTAAATTTGACTACTTTTGGGGTTTTTAGCCAAACTAAAATCAAAAGGACTGGGACTAGATGACGAGCAAAAGCACGAAGTGAGGCGAATAGGATTACGCATGGTTTTCTCTTCAATAGCCACCGTTATCGCCCCAATGATGATGGTTTTCATTTTATTCCATCCCTTGGAACCAACACGACTTTTGGTTGAAGACATATTGGAGATCAAAATGAGCATCAGCGATATATTCGAACGACCAGCATTCTACATGGTTGTGATGCCACCCTCATTTGCAGGACTGTATGGCGGTGGCAACGCGATCTATATCACCACCCAGCTGATTGGATGGTACTTCATGGTAACAAAAGGGGCTCTGATGGACGTCACCCCTTCAGAAAACCAAGACGAAGAAGGAAATGAAGCCTGTAACAAGAGGAAAACTCGCATAAAGCTAAAAACCGACAAATTTGGCTTTGTTCCAGACGATGAAATCATCCAAACGGTAAGAACTCTCCAACTGTTCAGCGTCCTCATGAATGAAATCCTGAGCTCGTTCGCGATGGCTTTTCACCACGTTGCCATTCTCATCTCTGTTTGTGCCATGGCCTACTTCACAATCAAGATGCACGACGTGATGGGCTTCATGGGTTTCGTCATGTTGGGTGGAGCGATGGGAATGCTCCTAGCGATTGAATACACGGAATGCGACATGCTTGGAGTATTGCTGGGGGTCTCCGACACCTTTGTGGTGAATGGAATGGGAGCTTCTCCTAGGTGCAGCCTTTACAGGAAGTTTCTCAAGAGTTGTCCAGCGTTATATCTTCAGATGGCCTATCCCTTCTTTACGATTGATAAGATGACCTTTGCCGGCTTTTGGGCTGAGGTGATTGATAAAACTGTGACGCTGCTGCTTTGGTAGAAGGAGGGAGTTAAAATTGTTTGCTTTTATAGGCACGCGCTTACACCAATTCACTTGTTAAATTGAAAAATAGCATTAAACTAACCTCACGCACTAGTGAAATGCATCCATGTAGCTCACTTTCTTTGCCAATACGTTGCATATTTACAGAAATTGCTCGAGTTCATGCGAAGCGCAAAAATTTACGCATACAAATTCTTAAATTATTAAATACGACAGGCAAACAACGAGCTACCTGCTAAACCATCATGCAAAACGAAAGATACGGAAGAACGTTGGCTGATGTCGTAATGTTGCTACAAAATTTAATTTCAATCTCGCTACGAGATCGATCCCAGTTCATACTCGTTGCTGCAATAAAAGTAACTCTGGTTTACTCAAAATCTCACATAAATTGTCTTGAATTACCTTTTCTTAATATCCTGCTTCAATTAATACAATTGATCCGTTTTAAGTTCCTTCTTTACTTGCTGCTTTTTTGTAAAATAAAGAAAAAAGGTTTTGGATTAGTGAAAATGAACAACTTTAGTAGCTTCAGTGGTTTCCCGTTGGATTCGCAGTGGTATCTCAACACCAGCACCAACATCGTCCACAGGGAATCAGTTCCAATTCCTTCAGAAGATCATTCCTACATCCGAAATCCCGTCAATCGTTCCCCATCTGCAACAACCGTCATATCAGTAAGTAAATCCAGGTTGAATGGTTGAAAATAACTTTTTGAAACTTTTATTTACTTCATTTTACAGGAGTTTCCCAAGGATGTCAATGAACTCAACCTGTTTTGTCCCCCTCCGCCCTTCGTTGACATTGGATTTACCAAAAGCAAACCTGATTATGAAGTTGATCTGGATTCCGATGAAGAACTGGTGATGATCGACCCCTTGGAAATTACTCGGAACCACGAAGAAGCCGAAGAGGAGCCGGAAGTAACACTATCCGATCTATTGACGTTGAACCCTTTCAAGCGAAAGAAACACAACGTAAGATAAATCTCAACTAAACCAAAGTTTTTCCCTGAATAATTATTTCTATTTACTTCCAGAAAGTTCCCGAGGAGCAAAGGGATGCGGCCTATTACGCGATGCGCGAGAAGAACACCAGTCAAGCCCGGAAAATCGTGAAAAAGAGGAAGATTGACGCGTGTCGCGTTGCCCTCATCCAAGAGTTGAGTGACAAGTGAAGTAACTAGAGACTCGAGCTGAGAAGGAAAAGGTACTCCTCCTTCAAACGAAATGAAGCCTGAGAAAGAAGTGGCTACTACTTCATCCAACTTCTGCTCAAGATTCTACTATGAGGTTAATACATCTAGTGTTACAATATGCGTGTGTAGATAGTAAAGAGAAGGTGTTGCTTCGTCTTAATAAATGTCTATAAATTTTATCTCTTCACTCCCATCGTTGCATACATACATGTCATATTTTGTCCAGTACAAAAGCACGTATATAACTAGCGAGATCCGCCATGGCTCTTTGAATCAAAGATGAGTACAACACTGCATATCCTGCAAACAAGTCACCCATTGCATCACGTTTTTATTCTCATCTACCGTAAAAACAGCAATAACCAACATCCATATCTCTGTGAGCACGTCGCTCATCGGTTTTCATCTCCTTTAAGGAGTGCGGCCTCCCGTCTGGCCAGATATGCTCCGGATTTACAAAACTATTTTCAAGAAAGGAATCATGAGCCGAATGACTGTTCATCTGCAATCATTCTCTCCCTTTCCACCCTAAATCCTTGTCGGCAGAGGTCCACGTCAGGGCCGTGTCTCCATTTTCTGTGTTCCACTTTAACATACTTCAGTTTACTCGCAGCGCTCACAATTTTCGAGGCATCGTTGTAAACTTTTGTCAACCCTGTAACAACTTCTGGATCATCTATGATCATTGGTTCTGGCCAACCCGTTCTTTCCCGTCGGAGAATGAGGTCACGCGAACTCAGGGTCGCGAACATTTCTTAAAGGTGCGGTTAATTTGCCAAGTTGTTGAAACTGGCTATTCGCGCCTCGCGACGAGAAATCAACCCACGAACGCGAGCGAAGTTGACATAGCATCTAAATCAAAGAATCCTTATTATTGATCAAACTTCCTTTATAAATTGAAGAGCTGTTTGATTTTTGGTGTTACACCTATGCATCTCCCGTATCCTCGTCGATATTGCAATGATTATGCTGATTTGCAAGGATCTGGCCCTGAAAAAGTCGCCAATGCAGCCACATTGTAGCAGTTTGGAGTTTCTTAGCTTCCGGTGTTTTTACACATGTCATTGTTGCCCAGCAAAAAGGCAACCCTTTGCTCACAAGTATTCTCGTCAGCTCCGATTGGCCACATTCTAGTAATAAAAAATTACAATTAAAACAACCGCAACTTTATATTTGAATGAAATTCTTCTGCAATTTACTATCAACAACGGCGCGGTTGGTCTGGCGGTATTGGTTGTGGTCAGGAGTCCAGGATTGCAGGTGGGAGGATTGATGGCCGTCCTGGAGGTGCTGGCGCTAAACGAGGCTTGAACACAATGGGAATCCTAAAGTAATAGTAGCACTCACTCCGAGAGTTGCAAGTGTCTGGTTGTTGCAATGTCAGTGCAAGCTAAAATATAAATTAAAACATTCAAAAATCATTCAAATTCTAATTAAAATGAAGGTGGTTTGTAAATTACGGGAAATCTCGTTCCACAAAAAGATTGAAAATTCCAGTGGATAACCAATCCATTCTTGTGAACACTGAGCAACGCTAAGCCCCCCTTTGGAGCCCGTAGCTTTCATTGTAAACAATCTGGTATTTCCATTTTGCCCCTTGACAGTGATATAAAAGCGTAGGCAGTGTTATAGCCACGTTCAGCGACATCAAAATCTCTTGAGAGTGTACGCATTGTTGAGCACCACGTTAAAGTTCGCCGCTCTCTCCATTCTGCAACATGAATCTGCAAAGAAATATATGTAAAACAGTAAAATTATC
>LJIJ01006040.1:0-10347 GCA_001718145.1 Orchesella cincta
CACAAACTCTTGACAGGTGTTCTTTGGTCAAGGGCTCAGTTGGAGTAAAGGAAAACTGGTCGGTGGTTGCAAAATTGTTCATATACCATGGCACATCTAAAGTACGTACTGTTGCATTCAAATTCATGACTTTTTGTGCTTAAATATATCTAAAATTGTGAATGAAAAACTTTTTTTTTATAGAGACAAAGTGAAAGCAGCACGCAAAGACAGGGTTTAAGGATGCAGACGGAAACTTCAAAGCTGCTTTGATGTCAGGACGCCTGGGATTGAAAGACACTTATCGGTGCAGTTTGGCAGTGCATTGAAGTTGGATTGATGCCTTGGAGTTGAATGCATCTAACCAAAGAACAAGAAGAACTACATGAAAACGTTGGCAGACGCATTGTCATCGAAAAGTTTGGGGTATGGAATGTATATGACTGACTCGGGAGCATGGTCCTCATTATGGACGAAGTTGAAGGCATGTTTAGCAATGAAGATCGAGGAGGACTTCAAGAACTCGTTGAGTTAATCAAGACATCTAGGGTGCCGTTGATTTGTATTTGTAATGAACGATTTCACTCCAAGATCAGAACTTTGGCGACCTACTGCTTTGATTTAAGGTGAGCTCTGAGGCATAATGATTTTTAATTGGTATACAAGCTTCCTGTAACTAGAATATAAAAATATTTATCGCCATTTTATTAAAATTTCAGATTTTACAAGCCGTCTTTACAGCAGCTCAAGGGGCTTGTATCTAAAGTATGCTTTGCGGAGAACATACACATTCCTCAAGAAAGGGTTCAGCAGTTGATTACAAGCAGTGACAGTGACGCTCGTCAGATCCTTCATCAGTTACAGCTTTTTAAAGAAGGAAAATCCGATCAGCCTACAATCCTCAGAAGAATTTGAAGCTTGGTCCATTTGATGTTGTACGAAAAGTTTTGTAAAATCCGAACGAGATCAAATGTCTATTGATGATAAGGCTGAGCTGTTTTCTCAAGACTATAACCTTGGCCCATTGTTTCTACAAGACACTTACCTTCAAATGAAACCTACTGCTGCTGAGTAAGCATTTTAATTTTTGACGTACCCTTTAATCTAATTTACCATAATTTCATCAATAAGTTACTAATAATGGGTTTTATCTTCCATTTGCTTCAGAGGAAGACCTTGCAAACATTTGGATCTCATCGCTAAAACTGCAGGTTCAATTGCAGATGCTGACCTAATTGAATCCGTCATGCGCAAGTCACAAACCCCGAACTTTTGCCTATTCAAGCTGTTTTTGCCAGCGTCATGCCTGGTGAATACATGGAATCGACCTGGATGCCTAGGATTCAATTTCCAAAATGGCTCGGGAAGGATTCGACTAAAAACAAGAATCGTCGCAATCTTCTTAGCTTGCACACGCATCTTCATCCCATATCTCGGGAAGCTGGAGGCTTTAAATATGATTATGTTCCGTATTTAAGTAGAGCAATCATAAACCCACTTGCTATCGGTGATCATCAAACTGCGCTGAAGTTTTTGAGGTTTGAGGGCTTGACGTTTGACATTATAGTTTGTTTGAGAATTGTGGCTTAATGAAGAAAAAAATTATTTGCAGGACTACACTTTACTTCGAGATGACTTGGACAGCCTTATTGACTTATCAAAGTGGCCTGGAATTCGAGAGAAAAGTATAGAGTCCAGATTCAAGGCTGCCTTTACAAGATCCTACAACCAAAACAGTACAGCAAGAGCTTATCCACAACTAGTCAAAGGGAAAAAGCGTGAAGGTTTTAGCACACTGGAGGACGAACCTGGAAGAAGGAGAAAAGTGTACTTGCTGAAGAAGAGGAGGAAGAAGATGAGTCTATCGAGAAGGACACGAATGTGAAAGTTAGATGAAGGAAAGAAGACAGGAAGTCAAACCTACGTATACCGGTTAATGAATTAAATTGTATACTTTGATGGACGATAATTTTAGGATAACGATTTAGCTAATTTTTATGCACCCGTGTTGATTTCGTTTTTCGCACAAGAATGCGCACAGTGTATGTTAGCTTTAGGTGTGCATTTCTGATATAAATAATTTTATACCGCTAATTATTGTTATTATTACTGCTTCTGATTTTATCATTATTTACAACTGAATAAATGTTAAATTAAATTATTTCATTAGTAATAGGTATTTGGCGGTGCCAGATTAGGCAAATTCTTGTAGCTAGTTAATAAATCTTGTACTAGTACAAGACATGGAATGACGCAACGATTGCATAATTTAATTCCAAACACCTCACAGAGACTTGTACTAAATTCTACTTTCTGATAAAGCAGCATTGTTAACTCACAGCCGTCAACATGATTTACGGACCCGGAAGTTTAGTAAATAGATATCTCTCCAGTTCTGGTTCACACCAGGTAATCTAACTGTAAGCTTAAGCGAATTCCATCCAAGTTCTCTTTGTTGTTTGTCGCATTTTTTAGCATTTGTGCTGATCGCTAATGAAGGAATAAGTAGCAAGAATAAGTGTTCGAACTTATTTTTAACTCACTACTGACGTAAATGTGTTATTACTTGTCTCGCTATTATATTTGATATACATTGCAACAAGCAGATGGATTACTCATAACATAACGTGTGCAAACACTATTCAGTGTCAGTAGTAGTTAAAAATAAAGTTCGAACACTTTATTCTTGCTACTTGTTCCTTCATTAGCGATCAGACAAATGCTAAAAAATGCGACAAACAACAAAGAGAACTTGGATGGAATTCGCTTAAGCTTACAGTTAGATTACCTGGTGTGAACCAGTGCTGGAGGATATCTATTTACTAAACTTCCGGGTCCGTTAATCATGTTGACGGCATGTGAGTTAACAATGCTGTTTATCAGAAAGTAGAATTTAGTACAAGTCTCTGTGAGGTGTTTGGAATTAAATTATGCAATCGTTGCGTCATTCCATGTCTTGTACTAGTACAAGATTTATTAACTAGCTACAAGAATTTGCCTAATCTGGCACCGCCAAATACCTATTACTAATGAAATAATTTAATTTAACATTTATTCAGTTGTAAATAATGATAAAATCAGAAGAGTAATAATAATAATAATTAGCGGTATAAATTATTTATATCAGAAATGCATGACACACCTAAAGCAACATACACTGTGCGCATTCTTGTGCGGAAACGAAATCAATACGAGTGCATGAAAATTAGCTAAATCGTTATCCTAAAATTAATCGTCCATCAAAGTATACAATTTAATTCATTAACCGGTATACGTAGGTTTGACTTCCTGTCTTCTTTCCTTCATCTAACTTTCACATTCGTGTCCTTCTCGATAGACTCATCTTCTTCCTCCTCTTCTTCAGCAAGTACACTTTCTCCTTCTTCCAGCAATTCTTCTTGGTCGTCCTCCAGTGTGCTAAAACCTTCACGCTTTTTCCCTTTGACTAGTTGTGGATAAGCTCTTGCTGTACTGTTTTGGTTGTAAGATCTTGTAAAGGCAGCCTTGAATCTGGACTCTATACTTTTCTCTCGAATTCCAGGCCACTTTGATAAGTCAATAAGGCTGTCCAAGTCATCTCGAAGTAAAGTGTAGTCCTGCAAATAATTTTTTTCTTCATTAAACCACAATTTCTCAAACAAACTATAATGTCAAAACTTTTGGCTCAAGTTCAAACCTCAAAAACTTCAGCCGCAGTTTGGTGATCACCGATAGCAAGTGGGTTTATGATTGCTCTACTTAAATACGGAACATAATCCATATTTAAAGCCTCCAAGCTTCCCGAGATATGGGAATGAAGATGCGTGTGCAAGCTAAGAAGATTGCGACGATTCTTGTTTTTAGTCGAATCCTTCCCGAGCCATTTTGGAAATTGAATCCTAGGCATCCAGGTCGATTCCATGTATTCACCAGGCATGACGCTGGCAAAAACAGCTTGAATAGGCAAAAGTTCCGGGGTTTGTGACTTTGCGCATGACGGATTCAATTAGGTCAGCATCTGCAATTGAACCTGCAGTTTTAGCGATGAGATCCAAATGTTTGCAAGGTCTTCCTCTGAAGCAACAATGGAAGATAAACCCATTATTAGTAACTTATTGATGAAATTAGGGTAAATTAGATTAAAGGTACGTCAAATTAAATGCTTACTCAGCAGCAGTAGGTTTCATTTGAAGGTAAGTGTCTTGTAGAAACAATGGCCAAGGTTATAGTCTTGAGAAAACAGCTCAGCCTTATCATCAATAGACATTTGATCTCGTTCGGATTTTACAAAAACTTTTCGTACAACATCAAATGGACCAAGCTTCAAATTCTTCTGAGGATTGTAGGCTTGATCGGATTTTCCTTCTTTAAAAAGCTGTAACTGATGAAGGATCTGACGAGCGTCACTGTCACTGCTTGTAATCAACTGCTGAACCCTTTCTTGAGGAATGTGTATGTTCTCCGCAAAGCATACTTTAGATACAAGCCCCTTGAGCTGCTGTAAAGACGGCTTGTAAAATCTGAAATTTTAATAAAATGGCGATAAATATTTTATATTCTAGTTACAGGGAAGCTTGTATACCAATTAAAAATCATTATGCCCGGAACTCACCTCAAATCAAAGCAGTAGGTCGCCAAAGTTCTGATCTTGGAGTGAAATCGTTCATTACAAATACAAATCAACGGCACCCTAGATGTCTTGATTAACTCAACGAGTTCTTGAAGTCCTCCTCGATCTTCATTGCTAAACATGCCTTCAACTTCGTCCATAATGAGGACATGCTTCCGAGTCAGCTCATTATACATTCCATACCCCAAACTTTTCGATGACAATGCGTCTGCAACGTTTCATGTAGTTCTTTCTTGTTTCTTTGGTTAGATGCATTCAACTCCAAGGCATCAAATCCAACTTCATGCACTGCCAACTGAGCGATAAGTGTCTTTCCAATCCCAGGCGGTCCTGACAGCAAAGCAGCTTTGAAAGTTTTGCCCTCTGCATCCTTAAACCCTGTCTTTGGTGCTGCTTTCACTTTGTTCTATAAAAAAAGTTTTTCATTCACAATTTTAGATATATTTAAGCACAAAAAGGTATGAATTTGAAATGCAACAGTACGTACTTTAGATGTGCCATGGTATATGAACCAATTTTGCAACCACCGGACCAGTTTTCCTGAATTACTCCAACTGAGCCCTTGACCAAGAACACTGTCAAGAGTTTGTGGCTTGTACTTTTCTACCCACAGCAATTCATGAGCTGGAGAAAACACTACGGGTGTAGCTGGAGGAAGCTCTTCGGGGGCAGCTGGAGGAACCACTATGGGGGCAGCTGGAAGAGTGGAGCTCGAAGGAAGTGCACTTTTTGTTTCAACTTTTGCTGCAACGTTTTCATATTCTTTTACTTTCCTGGGAGGATCTTTCTTCAAAAGGGTGACAGCTTTTTGCTTTTTGGGAACAAGATCTTTCTTCTTGGCTGCAATCTCCTCCTTTTTAGGAGGCGTATCAAAAATGGAGTAATCTAGATCATCGTCACTTTCTGTTTTCATTTGTCCCACGATAACGCCTGGAGTATAGTCTAATCCAGAATCCTGCGCGGTTCCATTACGAATCATCTCAAGCAAGTCATCTTCCGTTATTTGTGGAGTTTTTAATTGTTTCGCCTTCTTCAGGCTGCTTTGTCCTGGATTCTCACCAACAATCAGGTAGTTGGTCTTGCCACTAACTGTAGTTGTCACCCGACCGCCGTACTTGATAATAAGGTTCTTGCATTCATCTCGCTCCATGGAATGCAGCACTCCAGCCATCACAAAAACTTGATTTTTCAAACAATCAGGTGTACCAATATCCTGCCTTCCGAGTTTGTTTCGCTTCACACTCCTTTTGGTATTGGTTTTTTTGGCTGGTTTAGTGTCCATTTCCTCCTCGTCATCAGAGTTCATTTCCTCATCATCGGAGTCCATTTCTTCGTCTTCTTCTGTGTCCATTTCCTCGTCTTCGGTGTCCTCTTCCTCGTCATCAGTGTCAATTGTGAAAACCTTATTTCGCTTGAAGTTAGAAAGCGTTTTCTTACTTGTTGATCGCGAAGCTGTGGGTCTTTTCTTGGGAATGTAGTCCTCTTCATCATCTTCAGGCACAGACCGTTTAGCTGTTCGTGGCCTTTGTTGTTGTACTTGCTTTTCAGGGGTTTTCTTTGATCCAATCTTCGTGGTCGGCACAGATGCATCCCTTGATTTGATTTAGGTTGCTTTTTAGCTGCTGATTTATCCACCGGAAACTTCCCTTCGGATGACCTTAAGTCGTCTTCATCAGAATCAGAAAGAACTCGCGCTTTTCGTTTACTACGACCAACTTCTTCACCATCGCTGCTCTCATCACTGTCATCATCTTCAATCACCGACTTCCGGAGATTACTCTTCCCACTACCTCTCGCCCCCTTTCCAGCCTTCTTCGGTAAGGCATCTTCTCTATCTGAATTTTCACAACTGACATTTAGAGGGTCATCTTTCTTGGTTTTTTCCTGCGCTGCTCCACTGGAACTCCTCAATACTCTTTGACTACTGCTCCTGCTCCCTGGTTTGTTAACCTTGACAAGGGTCAAATGAACGTTTATTTAGAACCATGTGAACAATTATTTCAACCGTTTTGCACACACATATATCAAAATTAAAACCTTACCTTCATTATGCTAAGAAATTTAAGAGTCGCGTATCATCATTTGTGTACTTAAAATGGCTTTTTATACGAGTAGGATTTACTTGATGGCGATTCGCAACAAGCAAGCCAAGCAATCAAGTCTAGAATAATCACAACAAAACACGTTTACTACAAAAATGTCACTATCTTATCAATGATCTTGCTTCTCTCGATTAAATGTAAGGTTTGAATCACTAAATTGTAAATTACAGCAATGGAGGTTTTAAAAAAATGGTCAAAATGGTTAGAGCTTCCGCTTCCACGTCCAACTTGTATGTTTTACTGATTTGATTTGACACAAAATCTCAGAGGTTTATCCGTCACTACACAGAAGAATCACAGATCCCGTTCATACTTGTACTGGACTTTTGTACTTGATCAACAAAGTTGTCAGGTTATGTCAGGTTTGCCTGAGAAATGAGAATGAGTGTGCGTCTTTTGGATGTTCCTAAAATAAAATGAAGTGGAAATGTTTTTCCATCGGAAGAATGCCATAGTAGTACCTTCTGAACTATTCGTATCCTCTAAGATAGCTGTATTTAGTACAATGATTTACTATTTGTATAACAGTAGTGGGATCTTGGGATCGTGTGACGCATGAAGTTTTAAAGAAAATACATCTCCTTAACTAGTCTTTGGGATTCATTCTCGGCTATATGTATACAAAGCTAAAAATAGATTTTACGCTTGGTGATATGAATGTACTATGCACATTCAGAGCTTAAAAAAGCACCCAAAAGTTCGCTACAGAATATACATATGTATGCTCAGCTATGGGTATGCATAGGAATTCTTCCCAGGCGTAAAATAACTTTTAGCTGTATACATATAGCGAGAAAATGAATCCCAAAAGACTAAGTTAAGGAGATGTATTTTCTCACACCGATCCCAGATCCCACTTACTGTTTTTATTAACAAATAGTTAAATCATTGTTACCTAAATTACAGCTATCTTACGAGGATACGAATAGTTCAAGAAGCGTACTTTACTATGGCATTCTTTCGATGGAAAAAACATCTCTCACTTCATTATTATTCTAGAACATCAAAAGACGTACGTACACTCATTCTCATTTCTCAGGGCAACCTGACATAACCTGGACAACTGTTGTCAAGTACAACAAGTCCAGTACAAGTATGAACGGATCTGTGATTCTTCTGTTGCTTACGTGCATGGATAAACCTCTGAGATTTGTCGTCAAATCAATATTTCAGTAATTACATACAATAGGGGACTCCGTGGACGCGGAAGCTCTAACCATTTTGGACCCATTTTTTTTAAACCTCATTGCTGTACATTTAACAATTTAGTGATTTCAAACTTTACATTTTAATCGATGAGAAGCAAGCATCATTGATAAGATTGGCTGACAATTTTTTAGTAAACGTGTTTTGTTGCTGATTATTCCCTAGACTTGATTGCTTGCGCTGTTGCGAATCTCCATCAATGTAAATCCTACTCGTATAAAAAGCCATTTTTAAGTACACAAATGATGATACGGCGACTCTTAAATTTCTTAGGCCATAATGAGAGGTAAGCGCTTTTAATTTTGATATAATGCGTGCTTGCAAAACGCGTTGCAAATAATTGTTTTCACGATTGGTTTCTAAGAATCAACGTTCATTTGGACCCTTGTCAAGGTTTAACAAACCCAGGGCAGCAGGAGCAGTAGTCAAAGAGTATTGAGCCGAGTTCCAGTGGAGCAGCGCAAGGAAAAAAACCACAAGAAGGATGACCCTCTAAATGTCGAGTTGTGAAAAATTTCGATAGCAGAGATGCCTTACGAAGAAGGCTGGAAAGGAGGGCGATGAGTTAGTCGGGAAAGAGCTAATCTCCGGAAGTCGGTGCATTGAGTATGATGATGACCAGTGATGGAGAGCAGCGATGCGCTGAAGAAGTGGTCCGTAGTAAACGAAAAGCGCGAGTTCTTTCTGATTTCTGATGAAGCGACTTTAAGGTCATCCGATGCGGAAGTTTCCCGTTGTGGATAAATCAGCAGCTAAAAAGGCCAACCTAAATCAAATCAAGGGGATGCATCTGTGCCTGACCACCCGAAGAATAGGATCAAGCAAAACCCCTGAAAAGCAAGCTACAACAACAAAGGGCCACGAACAGCTAAACGCGTCTGCTGCCTGAAGATGATTGAAGCAGGACTACATTCCCAAGAAAAGACCCACGCTTCGCCGATCAACAAGTAATGAAAACGCTTTCGTAACTTCAAGGCGCAAATAAGGCGTATTCACAATTGACACTGATGACGAGGAAGAAGGAACACGAAGACGCAGGGAAATGGACACAGAAGATAGACGGAAGAAATAGGACTCGATGACGAGAAATTGGGACTCGATGGACTGAGGGGAAATTGGACACTAAACCAGCCACAAAAAAACCAATTACCAAAAGGAGTGTAGAAAGGCGAAGAAACTGGAAGCGCCAGATATTGGTGCACCTGATTGCTTTGAAAATCAAGTTTTTGCTGAGGCTGGGAGTGCTGCATTCATGGAGCGCGATTGATTGTTAAGAACCTTATTATTCAAGTACGGCGATCGGGTGACAATCTACCAGTTAGTGGCAAGACAACTACCTGATTGTTGGTTGAGAAATCCAGGACAAAGCAGCCTGCAAGAAGGCCGGAAACAATTAAAAAACTCCACAGATAACGGAAGATGACTTGCTTGAGATGATTCGTAATGGAACTCGCAGGATTCTGGCATTAGGACTATACTCCCAAGGCGTTATCGTGGGACAAATTGAAAAACAGAAAGTTGACGATGATCTAGATTACTCCATTTTTGATAACACCTCCTAAAAAAGGAGGAGATTCGCAGCCCTATAGAAGAAAAGATTCTTGTTCCCAAAAAGCCCAAAAAAGCTGTCACCCTTGTTGCAGGAAAGATCCTCCCAGCCGAAACGCATAAAAAGAATATAGGAAAACGTTGCAGCAAAAAGTTGTGAAACAAAAAGTCACTTTCCTTATCGCAGCCTCCACTCTTTCCACCTTGCCCCCATAGTTGCGTTCCTCAGCTGCCCCCGAAGAGCTTCCTCCAGCTCGATGAATGCTGTGTGGGTAGAAAAGTACAAGCCAACAAACTCTTGCACAGTGTTCCTTGCTCGTTCAAGGGCTCAGTTGGGAGTAATTCACGGAAACTGCGTCCGGTGGTTGCAAATGGTCATATTACCATGGCCAACATCTAAAGCTACGTACTGTTGCACTTTCAAATTCATAACTATTGCTGCTTAAATATATCCTAACATTGTGAATGCAAAAAACTTTTTTTTATGGAACAAAGTGGAAAGCAGGCACCACAAGACAGCGGTCTTATAGCGATGCACGAGGGCAAAAACTGTTCAAAGCTGTTTGCTGTCAGGACCACCTGGCGATTGGCAAAGACACTATAATCGCTCAGTTGGCAGCTGCATGAAGGTTAGGCGCATTTGATTGCCTTGGAGTTGAATGCATCTAACAAAGAAACAAGAAAGAACTTACATGAAAAACGGTTGCAGACGCATTGTCATCGAAAAGTTTGGGGTATGCGAATTGTATAATGAGCTGACTCGGAAGCATGTCCTCATTATGGACGAAGTTGACGGCATGTTTGCAATGAAGATCGAGGAGGGACTTCAAGAACTCGGGTTGAGGTAATCAAGACATCTAGCGGTGCCGTTTGATTTGTACTTTGTAATGAACGATTTCACTC